>VDFB02373365.1:76695543-76715145 GCA_007258455.2 Sequoia sempervirens
AAATTAATTAAATGCATTTTCATGTGAAAGTGGCAAAAGCTAGAGGATGGGATATGGACTAGAATTAGCATTAATCAGGATTTGATTAATTAAGATAATGTTAGGTGATTTGACAGTTTTGAATTAGATTTTAAGATTTAAATAAATCAAAGTTAAGAGGAAAATGATTTAGACTTAGTTAAATAAAGATTTTGATTTATTTAACTAGAGGGGATGATGTTAGATTAAATCAAATAAGGTTTAATTTATTTAATTTATTAAGATGACTTTAGAGATTTAATCAAATAAAATGAATTATTTAATTAAATAGAGATCGGAGGCTTAATTAAATAACATTGATTTATTTAATTAATGAGAGAGAGTGACTTAATTAGATAAAATTGATTTATTCAATTAAGAGAGAAAAATTGATGAATTTAATCAAATAAGGGTATTCGATTAAATGGTTGGACAGAGGGATGATTTAGGATGAAGCGGTGTTAGTTAAATTAGGATTAGGTGTGTAATGTCAATCAATATTTTTTACGTGTCTACATTTTGCCCCTCTTTGAAGCAATGCACTTCTTGCGTTGGTTCAAAGAATAAACATGTCTTGATCAAAAGCCAAAAAAAAATTATTTTAAAAAATGCCCCAATGCTACCCCGACAAACAAAATTATGCTGACATACTACCCCTTCGAGAGATCAGACGAAAATTTCAACTTTTTGGGTAATCTTGTGAAAAAAGAGGTCAAGGTGCCTGATAGGTCCAAAAAGGCTCTGGGATGCCAAAAAATGAGATAAAATGCAAAAAAAATAGTGCAAAATGGCCCTCGATTGGGCGAAAATGGGATCGAGGGACCAAAACCCTAGTTGGACAGCCAAATAGGGTCATAAAACCTTAATGTTCTGGCTTAAATAGACCTCGAGGGGCCACTTCCAATTCATTTGCACATTTAGCCTTTGGAGATTTTGCACTTTTGAGCTCTAACCCCTTTGTGAGATGGTGCAATGACAGGTTCCCTGGCACATTTTAGATCAAGTACACCCACACTAGAGGCTTCCTGGCAGTGGACCACCGGTGAGTCAACTTGACTTGACCTCATTTTTTATTTATGTGCACATTTAATAGCTTAGAAGTTATGTATTTTAGTAGTGGTCTAATATAGCACCCCTAGAAACTCTTTTTCAGCATTGTGCGGCCTCAAACTGTGTTGCAGTCACAAATAGTGACATCGCAACATAGTTTGGGATTAGGGTTCAAATTCCAAACTAAACTGCACATGTGAAGTGCATTGTGGTGGGCTTCTTTGCAATTAGGGTTTTTTATTAAATTAAGTTGCCTTCTCAAACTATGACGTCGTGACAAAGTTTGAGAGTTAAAAGCTCCTAGCAGCATACTTTGAAACTTTCAAACTACACTGCACCCACAAATAGCGATGCATAAGCTATTTTGGGTACGTCGAGAAAAATCAAGACCATGACTTTTTACAAATTTTAACGTGGTGGCTTTCCTAATGCAGGAGGAGGTTTCGATACTTCACTCATGCAAGCAGAAGTCTCGAGATATTTTTGGAATTTTATAGGGTATGCTCAAGCGATAGTAGGAGCACTTGGGGATGATCAAACTCTAGTACATTTCCTATGCACCGCTAGTTAGGATACATTTGGGGATGATGGCAACACTTGTAGAGTGGTGGCACAGCGAGACACCCTCCTTCCACCTTTCTACAGGTGAGGCCACAGTCACACTAGAGAACGTGTGGTGGATACTCAAATTACCCATCCATGGAGAGTGTGTAATATACAATGTGGATGTCAGGAAGGAGCCTGCTATGACATGATGGGCCTTGACAAGATTGTCTTTTGCAGGGGCTAGATCGAGCTGGAGCATCATAGGCCTATTGTGTCACACTTTTGCTTGGTTATTGCAGCTATCATATTGAGTCTTGTTGCACTATATCGGTAGGGCCAATACTTTATTCCTGGATGGGGACTCGCTTGGGAATAGATGGTTTGTTGATGAGTATGCTTTGCATGGGGGCTAGTACTCTTGGCCTCATTGTATAGAGATCTGCATGAGTTTGCATACGTTGACAATAGAACCATTGGGGTAGGGGTAACACTCCTTCATATCTGGGCTTGGGAGCACATCATTGTGCTTTGTCTGAGAGTTGTTCTAGTTGATATGGAGCTAGATGATCTAGTTGTTTGGTGATATAGAGGAGATGTTTCCTTTATGCACACAAGATAGCACGGGGTTCCCCACTAGAGGAGAGTCCTTGATGATATGCGAGCCTTCACATGGTAGCCATATCTTGGATGGCCTGCATGGTTTGATGATGTACAGTAGCTCTTTTTGACTTGATAGAATAGGCTAATGCAGGGCAAGGAGCACACTATGCTCGAGAGGTACCTACTAGGTAGAGTATAGAGACAGTTTGGGGAGCCCCAGGATAGGCCCGATGACTAGTATGTTGCGATATTTGCACGTACAATGAGTCAGACCTCATGGGGCTGATATATATCCACACATGAGGTGGTGCATAGTTTCATGCAGCTGGTGGCCAGGTCATGGCCATATGATCAGGGTTAGGTAGATGCATGTACTACACAGGAATACAGAGATTGGTTTCGGCCACCTCTTTGATTGACAGTACTAGGCACACCATCCACATAGTGTAGGGCTAGAGGAAGAGGAGTAGGTCGAGGTCAGGACCAGGGAGGCCAAGGGGGTAGAGACAGAGATGGTGAAAGAGATGGGCCACCACATCAACCAGATCAAGATAGGGGCCCATAAGATCAGCCCCACTAAAATGCCCTAAGATAGGACCAGGACTAGGGGCGACAGGATGAACAAGACGGGCACCAGGATAGGGTTCCGACGCCACCCAGGGATGAGGACCATGATTAGCTAGCCATGTAGCCAGACCCTAAGGATGGTCAGATTCTCTAGCTACATGCTCAGATATAGATACTTACAGCTGAGAGGGATCAATTACGGGTAGAGCGGGACTAAGTGGTTCAACAAAGACAGGCTACAGAGCTACAGGAAGCAGCTGAGATGGGAAAATGACAAAAATTAGAGAGCATGTTTGCATCCTCCTCCTAGAGCATAGTACCACTTCAATCATACAGGGAAGCCATCCAAGTGGCCGATTACTATAGGATGCAATATTATCAAGCCATGTTGAGACCAGCCCGAGTCCTAGATTTTTCACAAAGGATAGACCATAGACCCACAGAGGACAATGGGGAGAGAGCAGGTGGTGAGGGCAATAGCTAGCAGGGTTAGCCTGAGTTTTGATCAAAGATAGGATTCTTTTTTATGCCCAATGGGCTCATTTTTAATAGCCCCATGAGCATTTATAGTCCATTGACATACACATGTATATTTTGATCTGATTTTGTACCATGACAATGTACATTTTGATGATATATATATGATATGATACTTCGATGAGTTATGATGTTTTCTATTTTATTTATGCATTATGGATGCCTTTACTTTCTATATGTGATGCAATGTGATGTAGTGATGTTTATATTATGGATGCATTTATTTTTCAGTATATTTTTATGCATTTTTTATGGTGATGTATGCAAAATGCTATGATATGCAAATGCTTAGACTAACAGGTCTATATTATGCACTTAATCGATGGTGAGATGCAATGTTTTTCTTTTTCAGTACTTTTCTCATGTATGATATGGTGATACACTTATGATGTTAGGATGATGCAAATGATATGGGATGATGTACGATGTTTATGATATGATGCTTATGTTATGGTAATGCAAATGGATGATATGAAGATATTTATGATATGATATGATGAATGCAAATGATGTTTTATATGGATGCAAATGAATGCAAGTGTGTAATTGACAAAATGCTTAGAATAACCAATATATATGATGGAAATGCAATGCATGTGATATGATTTAATATTTCCTATATTATATGATATGCAATATGCAATATTCTGACATTTTTTGGATACAGGATGGATGCACTAGTGATGATGATTAACTGTCATGGTACCATGTTAGCATAGAAAGAAGATGGAAGAAAGAAGAGGATCCAACAAGACAGGAGATGATGATGATGATGATGATTTTCTTGTCAAGGAGTTGGGACTTTAAAAGGGCTAATTACCTTATGCTTGATAACACATGTGGTATGATGCATCAGGGTATAAAGAACTAGGATGGTGTTGTACCTAGTGTGGACTTTGACTCAACAATCAGATAGGAATACTCTTGTTCACACCTGGCATACAGAACCTTATTCAAAATGCAGATCAGATATTTCATACATCTTAGACCAAAACATAGGAAGGAAAGCCTTCCTATGTGGTCAACAAGACACCTAAAACACCCTCCTTACACCTAAAGAAAGTACACATGACTAAGATTATTTTACAAGAATATCCAACAAGCATAGCAGATAAAAAGATCATGATTGTTGCCCCATTTCTTTCTCTCTAAATCCCTTCATTTGGGAAATCATTGAGAGGTCATCGAAATGGGCACAAAAAGATAAGTCAAAAGAAAAAGATAAAGTAAACAAACAAGCTAATGTTCTTCAATACTGCTAGCAAAGACTAAACTACAGTGATGCTTGATGTTGATGTCCATTGTAGGAAGGATGCATCTTAGGACATGACGATATCAAAGGATTGATTTAGGATTGATTGGATGATATGCTATTGACACAAAGAGTTGACCAACTTGTTTACGTACTTGACCTAGACTCAAGACTTTGACGCTTTAGTTTTTTCACTTTTAACTTGCTAGATTCATTTCTAGTTGTTTCACCAAAGGTTGAGGGTGATGATTGATTTATTATGAGTGAATGTTATTGCGGGTGAAAGTGAGATGAGATGGATGGATTTTTTGGTGTTTTTTGAATGCTTTTGATCTTTTTGGAATATTTTGAGGCTGTTTTTGGTATTTTTAAGATTTTGCAAATGTTTTGAATTTCAAATTTTCAAATGTTTTGGGGTTTTCTAAGATTTTGACCAAGAGACTAACCTAAAGACCTATCCTAAGGGCCTTAGGGGCTGATCAATAGATTATCCTTTCCTACGTTATACACGTAGAGACCACGTAGTTCGACTGATATAGACTCGATTATTGATGAGATATGAACAAATGGACTGCTACTTTATTATGACAGACTCCTAAGGGATTGACCTAAGTGTCTTGAGGGATGATCAAAGATCAACCTTTCCTATGTTCAAAACTTAGAGATGATGTAGTTTGACAAGATGACTCTGTTTTTGACTTTTTAACTGACTTTTTGACATGTTTTGGGATTTTGATATGTTTCCAATGTTTTTTGGATTTTCTTGGTTTTATGAATGTTTTTTGGATTTTTTGATGTTTTTGGATTTTCTGATTTTCTAATGTTTTTGGATTTTCTTATTTTTTTTGGACTTTTTGGATTTTTTAGTGTTTTTGGATTTTCTAATTTTTGGATTTCAAGAACATACACAAATTTGATCCAATGAGAATATGCCCCAGTGTGATACAATAGACTACTCCAATAAAGGTGGGACAAATTGACCTTGAGAATGGGTGGAGTAGTACTAGGGGAGATCATGACATGAACACAGGACCAAGGTATGATGCAGATGAAGATGGGTGATGCAAGTGTGATGGATGGATGATGAAAGCATGATGGATGGATGACGCAAAACAAGTTGTGGAGATCCTGGTGGATATAAAATGCTTATTTACACAAAGCACCTATTTTCCAGGTTTTCACCAAGGTACTTTCCCAAAGCACCACCAAAGTGGTTTTCACTTGAGGACAATTTTTTCTCTTTACTGTTTTTGATCATTTTTCTGATTTTTTTGGATTTTTTCCTTTTTTGATTTTTGTCACCAAGATGCCTTTTTTCCTAGTTTTCACCAAGGTGACCATTTTTTTAGGAATTTTTTTTATTTTTTTGATTTTTTGGTTCTATACCTTTCAAGATTTATGCATAATTTTTTTAAAGATGAGAGCTATTCATGGCATTTTGCAGAGGTTCCCCTTCGAGTGTTGATAACTAATATGACCCTGACTTATAGCTTTTTGTGATAAAAAATGGTCCCAACTAGTTAGTTTTAAATTTTCCTTTGACATTTGGATTTGGGACATTCTTCTGATTCTCCTTCAGCACAAGTTCTCCAACTTGGAATGCTTGACTCTTGATCTTGTTATAACTCCTCTTGAGTTAGTTTTGATATACTTGTAAATGATTTAAGGCCTCCATATGTCACTCATCCAACAGATCCAGTTCATTTAGTCTTGATACTCAATATTCTTCATTCGTGATGAGGTTCTACAGTGATATTCTTAGTGAGGGCAGCTCGATCTCGATGGGTAATATGGCTTTTGCTTTGTAGACCAGAGAGAATGGAGTGGCACCTGTTGGTGTGTGGATGCTAGTTCAATTTTCCCAGAGGGTGGGATTTAGTTGTAGATTCCAGTCACGACCTACGTCATTGACTATTTTCTTGAGGATCTTCAGAATGGTTTTATTGGTGGCTTCTACTTGGCCATTTCCTTCGGGATCATATGAGGTGGAAAAGAAATGTTGGATTTTGATTTTTTTGCATAGGTCATGAACATCCTAATTCTTGAAGGGTGTCCCATTATCTGAGATAATGGCTTGGGGGACACCATAGTGGCATATTAAGTAGTTTAGGATGAACTTAGATATCTGCTTTCTAGTGATGTATGTCATGGGTATGGCTTCCACCCATTTGGTGAAATACTCAGTGGCGGTAATGATAAAATTGTGGCCACTGGATGAGGTGGGAATGATTTTTCCAACAAGATCAAGCCCCCACTGCGAAAAGGGCCATGGTGTGACAATAAGATGGAGCTCTTGAGTTGGAGCATGGATGAGGTCCCCATGCTGCTGACATTCTAGACACCTTTTGACGTAGCCATGTGCTTCTCTTTCCATAGTAGGCCAATAATACCCCATCCTCAGCAATTTCTTGTCCAAGGTCATTCCACTCAAGTTTGAGCCACAAATACCATTATGTACCTCAATTAAAGTATTCAAGGCTTCTTTAGTGTTTAGGCAACGCAACAGGGTTCCTTCTATGCTCCTACGGTAAAGGGTTTCTCCTAAGATGAAAAACTGAGATGCTTTCTTGACAAATGTTTTCTTAAGGTTTGAGGTTATGTCAGTTGGGAGGACTCCTATTCTCAGATAAGTGTATTTTCCATGGTGCCAAGGATTACCAAGACCAATGATTTCATGCACGAATTCAGATTCTAGTACCTCAAATGTAGGCATGAGAAGCTACTCCAATAGGAATTCATGCTTTGGGACATTGCAAGGGATGTCTAGTAGAGATCTAATTGTCACCATGGTGTCTATTGCTCCATTTTTTTCTCTAGGTATATGCTCAAATGTGATCTCAATGAAGGACTCCTTAATATTTTTTTCCAATTTCTTGTATGGAGTTATCTTGTCATCCTTAGTTTGATACTCATCATTCACTTGATTGATTAAAAGTTGCGAGTCCCTATAAACCTTGAGATCCATGATATGCCACTACACTTTTGTTTTGAGTCCTATGGTTAGAGCCTCATATTCTACAATATTGTTTATGCAAGGAAATTCCAATTTGTAGGACCTTGGTATGTAGTCTCCCTATGGAGTGATGAAAAGGACCTCGACTCCTTATCCATGTTGTGTGTAGGAACCATCGAAGTACAACTTCTAGTGGTCTACTATGCTCAAGTTGAAGATGGATTCATCTGGGAACTTTGAAATTAGTGGATTCTCTGAATACATTGACGCTTCTACTAGCTAGTCTGCAATAGCTTTCCCTTTGATGGCCTTCCACTCTACATACTCGATTTCATATTATGATAGGATCATGACCTACTTGGCTATCCTTCTTGTGAGCATTACTTTGGAAAGAAGATACTTGAGTGGGTCGATCTTGGCAATGAGTTTGATTTTGTGTGTCAACATGTAGTTTCTAAACTTCTGTGAGGAAAACACCATTGCAAGACAAGCCTTTTCAATGAAGGAATAATTTAACTCATGCCCTACCATGGTTCTACTAATGTATTAGATGACACTCTCTATTTTTTTTTCATCATGCTGAGCTAGGAGAGAATCAAGAGCTATTGCTATTTCTGATATGTAGAGGATTAGAGACTTTCCTTGGATTGGTGGTTTAATCACTGGAGGTGTGAGAAAATACTCTTTGATTTTGTTGAAGGCCTGATCACACTTTTCATCCCATTTTTATGCTACCCCCTTGTGGAGTAGGTGAGAATACGAGATTGATTTGTTTGCTAATTGAGATATGAACTGATGGATTGACTGGAGTCTTCCTTGTAAGCATCTTAACTAGTTCAAAGTCTTAGGTGACTCCATCTCGAGGATTGATTTTACTTTAGCTAGATCTATTTCAATTCCTCTCATAGACATAATATATCCCAATAGCTTCCTTGATTGTACGATGAAGACACACTTCTTTGGATTAACGTAGACCTTGTATTTGTCAAGTCTATCAAAGATGGCACTTAGTGTTTTTATGTGGTCCCTTCTCTTTCTAGATTTCACCAATATGTCATCGACATAATCTTCCATAATCTTATGGATCATGTCATGAAAGATTAAATTCATGGCTCTCTGATATGTTGCTCCAACATTCTTTAGGCCAAACAACATCATGTTCCAGCAATATGTCCCCCATCGACAAGTACAATTTGTTTTGTGTTGATCTTCTTTGGCTATCATGATTTGGTTATAGCTAGAGAATCCATCCATTAGTGAAAGAATCTCATGTCCCTCGGTCATAGCTACAATCATATCAATTTTGGGAAGCGGGAAGTTTTCTTTGGGACATGCCTTGTTTAAGTCTCTAAAATTTGTGCATATGTAGATGCCCCCATCAAGCTTTGAAATAGGAACCAGATTTGATACCCACTTTGGATAGTCAATTGGTCGTATAAATCCTACATGAAGTAGCTTTTTCATTTCCATTTTGACTAGCAAGGAAATCTGGGGATGCATTTTCCTGAGTTTCTATTTAATAGGCTTTGCTTCAGGGTAAACTGCCAGATGGTGGATCACAATCTCTGGATCAAGCCCAGGCATGTCAGCATAGCTCCATACAAAGTTGAATTTTCTCTCCCTTAAGAAATTAGCTAGAAGCTCCTATTCTTCTGACATCAATGATTCAACATAAAATGTGATATGCAGAGTTTCCTCTATTCCCAAATTTACTGTGTTGCACTTCTCAACTAGAACTGCTAACTTTTCCTGATGTAGAGCACAAAGAGGAAGATTGAATCCTTTATTATAGGGTTCCTCAGAGAGGTTTTCACCATTGGATACATCCTTTATTTTTACTATTTTAGGGTCAGACAGTGCCACTATGTGGTTTTCACTTTTGTGACTAAAGGATTCAATTGTCTCCCTGTAGTAAGCTTGTGTGTCTAGAATGATATAAAACCTAGACTTGTGATCTATATATGGTGTCATGTCTCATAGTCCCATGAATTCTGAGAGCACTTCATCATTTTCAAAAGTGTCTAGAACCAGTGGTCCTCGTTGGTTGCTTTAGGCATTGTATAGGTTGGCCCACCTTTTTCTTGCAGAACAAGAAGTGTAGGAGATTTCAGTCTTTGACTAAATCTTGTAAGTTGGCCAAATCTATCTTTGAGTCTAAACATAAGAAATTCGCTATTTTTTAGGATTCATTTGATCTATTGATTTGGAAGACCAACAGGTTGAAGTGCACATGTAGGAGTTGGAGGAAAAAACCAATTTTTTGAAACCTAGAGTTTAACAAAACGATATGAATGTAATTTAGACAGTACAAATGTAATGAAAGGAACCCTATAACAATACTTACATAGAATAAAATTTGCATTTCTATTTCTTAATTTGATCCAAATATACAAGCATAGAATGATTGCAGGTTGGTAAACACAATGGGAGGGGAGGTGACAACATGATTTACGAAACCTCCAACACTCAAAATGTTGTAAAACCCTCTACGCACTGAAGCCAAATACCTTACTAGCTTTCTAGAAAATGGTTCCTATCACCACACTCCTACGATCTAAATAACACAAAGCTTTTCAATACGTACATACTATTTTGGAAAATTATTGGATGCAAAACACTATGTTTTACAAAATTTGTAACCCACCTAATGTTTCAAACCCATTTAGACACCACTATTTGAGGGACGTTTAGGTGCATTTTCTCTATTGCTTTACGCGAATGCATGTAACTCCATTTCCATTTTCCTTAGTCGCGCATCACTCCCTAGCCTACAACTCCATTTTCCTTGACTTGCAACTCCATTTTTGTCACCCGTGCCTCCTTCCTCCCCACACACCAAACTAGAAAATGGCAATGTTAGGTATGTTTTTTTCTATATTTTTGACTTTCCCACCCACCCATACATCCTTTTTTGACAACGCCACCTAACAGAACGTGGCTACCAATCCGTCAAGACTTTTCCTTGATGTTTTTTGTCCACTGCATCACAATGGGGAATAGGGGTATGATATCATGTTATATACATAGGTGTTTTTTGTCTAGGAGTTAGCTTCTCCCCTAACGGAATACTCTACCAGTATTAAAGGTTGGTGCATATAGTATACCAGTATTAGAGGGAACAACCGATAAGAAACAATGTGTTTTCCAACACTACAAATAATGCGAGCATTTTATTTAAACACAACAATGGAAGGTGTGATTTTGAAGACATTCATACCATTTTGTAAAATTCAATGTTGTAAAACTTTACATGTTAAGAAGCAAGCAACCCACAGTGATACAACCCTTTACATTTAAACAAGGAGATTGAAATAACTGAAACCTAACATTGTGTTTTCCAAATTGCAATTACTTTCTACACTTTTTCTTTTCAATCATTCCAAATTTAAACACAGCAATGGAAGGTGTGATTTTGAATACATTTATACTATTTTGGAACATTCCATGATGCAAAACCATAGGTGTCAAGAAGCAAGACAATGTGTTTTCCAACACTGCAAATAATGTGGGCATTTTATTTAAATACAACAATGGAAGGTATGATTTTGAAGACATTCATACTATTTTGTAACATTCCATGTTGCAAAACTGTAGATGTCAAGAAGCAAGAAAGTGTGTTTTCCAACATTGCAAATAATGCGGGCATTTTATTTAAACACAACAATGGAAGGTGTGATTTTGAAGGCATTCATACTATTTTGTAACATTCAATGTTGCAAAACCGTAGGTGTCAAGAAGCAAGATAGTATGTTTTCCAACACTGCAAATAATGTAGACATTTTATTTAAACACAACAATGGAAGGTGTGATTTTGAAGACATTCATACCATTTTGTAACATTCAATGTTGCAAAATCATACGTGTTAAGAAGCAAGCAACCCACCATGAGACAACCCCTTACATTCAAACAAGGAGATTCAAATAACTGAAACCCAACATTGTGTTTTCTAAATTGCAATTATTTTATCCACTTTTTATTTTCAATCATGTGAAATTTAAACACAACAATGGAAGGTGTGATTTTCAAGACATTCATACTATTTTGTAACATTCCATGTTGCAAAACCATAGGTGTAAAGAAGCAAGACAGTGTGTTTTCCAACATTGCAAATAATGTGGGAATTTTATTTAAACACAACAATAGAAGGTGTGATTTTGAAAACATTCATACTATTTTGTAATATTCAATTTTGTAAAACCATACACGTTAAGAAGCAAGCAACCCACCATGAGACAACCCTTTACATTCAAACAAGGTGATTCAAATAATTGAAACCCAACATTGTGTTTTCCAAATTGTAATTATTTTGTGCACTTTTTTCTTTTCAATCATGCAAAATTTAAACACAAGAATGGAAGGTGTGATTTTCAAGACATTCATACTATTTTGTAATATTCCATGTTACAAAACCATAGGTTTCAAGAAGCAAGATAGTGTGTTTTACAACACTGCAAATAATGCGGGAATTTTATTTAAACACAACAATGGAAGGTGTGATTTTGAAGGCATTCATACCATTTTGTAACATTCAATGTTGTAAAACCATACGTGTTAAGAAGCAAGCAACCTACCTTGATACAACCCTTTACATTGAAACAAGCAGATTCAAATAACTAAAATGCAACATTGTGTTTTTCAAATTGCAATTATTTTGTGCACTTTTCCTTTTCAATCATGCAAAATTTAAACACAACAATGGAAGGTGTAATTTTGAATGCAATCATATTGTTTTGTAACATTCCATGTTGCAAAATCATCGGTGTCAAGAAGCAAGACAGTGTGTTTTCCAACACTACAAATAATGCGGGCATTTTATTTAAACGCAACAATGGAAGGTGTAATTTTGAAGACATTCATACCGTTTTGTAAAATTCAATGTTGCAAAACCATACGTGTTAGGAAGCAGGCAACCCACCATGAGAAAACCCTTTACATTCAAACAAGGAGATTCAAATAACTGAAACCCAACATTGTGTTTTCCAAATTACAATTATTTTGTACACTTTTTCTTTTCAATCATGTGAAATTTGAACACAACAATGGAAGGTGTGATTTTCAAGACATTCATACTATTTTGTAACATTCCATGTTGCAAAACCATAGGTGTTAAGAAGCAAGAAACCCACTATCAGACAACCCTTTACATTTAAACTAAGAGGAGATAGTGTGTTTTCCAACACTGTAAATAATGCAAGCATTTTCTTTGTTCCAATTAGATGAAGAAAGTTAAATGCCATTTTGACTGTAGCAAAGATTTGTTCAAAATGAGAATGTAAATGGGAAATTAAAGATTTTGTTTCCGTGTACAATTTTGGCCTTGGGTTTCCATTCCAAATTCTCATTTTGAAAACCCATCGACTCAAATATTTTTTCAAATCTGCAACCCACATAATAATTTTTCAAAACCCATCTTCACAACACAAAAACCCCTTTATTTCTTCACAGTCAAATTCCAAAACCCTCAAGTAAAAAAAATTCTTAAACAGCTATGCTAAAAACCCTACACGCAAACAAAAAATTTCATTTTCATTTCACAGAAAACCTATTTAACAACAAACCCATCAAACCCTACACGCAAACAAAATATTTTATATTCATTTCACAAAAAACCCATTTAACTGTCGTGCTTCATAGTTCATTTCTTCACAGAAACCCATTTAACAAACGTGCTTCGTAGTCCCTACAAAATGGTAAATGGCATCTAAAATTGCAGATACATACCCCATTCAGCCACTTGCAACTCCATTTTCCTCGATCATGCGTCCCTCCCCAGCCTGTAACTCCATTTTCCTTAGTCGCACATCATCTATCCCTAGCCTACAACTCCATATTCCTTAGTCATGTGTCCCTCCCTAGCCTGCAACTCCATTAACCTCAGCTTGTAACTCCATTTTTGTTGCTTGTGCCTCCTTCCTCCCCACCCACCAAACTGGAAAATGTAAATGTGGAAAATGGCAATGTTAGGTGCATTTTTGTCTAGCTTTTTTACTTTCCTTCACACCCACATGTCCTTTTTTGGTGATGCCACCTAACAACATGAGTCTAGCCATCTATCAAGACTTTTCCTCGGTATTTTTTGTCCATCGTGTGGCATGGGGTATGGGGGTGCCATCAACATAACAATATATGTTATATACAAAGGTGCTTTTGTCTAGGAGTTAGCTTTTTCCATTTAATCATATTAGAAAGCTATATTTTATTATATAAAAATAGTAGTCGTCTCAGATAACACCTTCAATATAAAAAAACAAAAAATAAAAAACTATTTAATTTGATTTCTAAGTGTTTCAATGGGTATTTTTCCTAAGATTAGATTATTAAATATTAAAGCACAAAAAGCCAAAGAAGCTATCAAGTACAATGAAAACTAAAACAAATGAAATGATTATACCTATCACTCATTGAAGCTTCCATGATTCACCTTTATAGCACCTTCTAACTTGTTGATTGTTTCCTTTAGATCGAGTGTGTGAGCAGTTTGATAACAAAGACCATGTCCTAAACAAGCTTTGAAGGATTTGAAGTGACTAAATGAAATATGAATGCCTATGCCTATGACAAAATGACTACAATACTTAAGACGGGCATGTGCAAGATCATGGTATGCCAAAAAGTGGCAATGGAGAAAAAATAACGTGTTTCATCGATTCAAAAACGCGAAAATGTCGAGTTGACTTTATGTGGCTTGGGTGTCAGTACACACTACCAAAGCAAAACCCAAACCTAGATTTCCAAATCGGATATCCAATTCAAATCGGATATCTGATTTGTGAAAACATATATATTCAATATCGGCCCGATTAAAACTCATTTCAAACAACTGGTTAACCGCGGCGGGCGCATAGTCAAAAGTTTATTTCGCAAATCAGATATCCGATTTGGTGCAAATCCATTTTCAAAAGGTTAGATTATTGATTTTTCTTTGCTCTAATCAAATTTTCAATTAGATTTGTGTAATTTTAGTTAATTTTTTCCAAAATAGGGTTTTTGATAGATTTTTTATGCAAAAATTGAATTTAGTATGGATTTTGATGAAAATTGAATGTTTGTAATGGATTTTGATGAAAATTGAATGTTTGTAATGGATTTTGATTTAAAAATAGTGTTTTTTATGTATTTGGATTAAAACTTAGAGAATTTTATAGATTTTTGTTAAAAACTAGGGTTTTTGTTGGATTTTTAAAAAACTAGGGTATTTTTATAATATTTTCATTTATATTGTCTAATTTTAATTAGATTAATTTGTTTTTAATTTTAATCAGGCATTATGGCTGCTCCACCACCTCCACGACCATCAATTCAAGGAATTGGGCTGTGTTGCTGTTCTAAAAAAGAAAATCTATGATTAAGGGGGCATTCGAAGTTTATCACGAGAGTCCCTAAATTCTGAAGAGATGTCAAACAATGAAAAGAAATAATTAAAACATAAACACCTCTCATAACATAATGCGCTCATTTGTTTTGAAAGAGACATGAAGAATACTATGCGTGTGGATTGTCTATGTTGATGAAAGATCTCGAATAATATAAAACCCAAATAGCCTCTTTATTTATTTTAACCCACTTTACGTTTCTTAGGTTAATGTTAATAAACAAAACTTTCCTGGGAGTAGTTGCCTCATAGAGACATTGTGAAAACTTTTTGGGATCGTTGGTCATGGTTTAGAGCTCCATGGAACATTGTGATATACCATTTTATTTTATAAAAAAATTATATGCTGAGTTTGTGTTAGGGCATCATGTCAATTACTTTGACATTAAACCCTTCTAGGGCATTGGTGAAGGTATGCCCCAGGATAGACCAGGGGCAGTTAGAGTAATACCCCGCCCATATGTTCCCCCTCCTCCCCTTCCTCCGCCACCTTCAGTATACCATCCAGATATTATGCAGGATGCGGCCACACAGACTATCCACGCTATTCACTCTTTGAGTGGTCTTTTGGTTTCGCATGCTTTTGTAGTAGCTCAGCCACATTCTGGTGATCTTGGTGATGGCTCGAGTGCTGTTGCGTCATCCTCATCAGGTCCACATATTTGTGTACCACATACTTGCTCCATGTGTCACCAGATATGCTTGGGCCCTCTTGTACAGCCTGTCGAGCATCCCTTAGACACTTTCGATTATGACTTCCATGACGTGGACATTATAGATCAGACGCAAAGGAGTGGAGCACACCGTACAGAGTCCTCTCCTGCTAGAGAGGGGGACATTGGAATAGTGACACAGGTAAAATTTAAGTTGTGAATTCATAATTTGCATTTGTTTTTAAATAAATATTAATAAGAGATAGTATAATGTACTAATATTTATTTACATGGTCTATTTAACAGTTGATTTCTGAGGAGGAGCTGAAACATGTGACGGATAGCACCCTGAGGGCCATTTCATTTGGCCTCGACACGCACACAGTATATATTTTTGCACTCACTCATTTACATTTATTTATTATATACTTTCTTGTCATTTGAACTGTCATTAATGAAATTATATAATAACTTATATGTTTATCTTATTTTCCTCTTGTAGGAAATACCTTGTGCGAGCGAGGTGCAGCCTTGTCCAGATTATGGAAGTGCACTGTTGGATAAGGGGAAGGTAATTGAACTCAAATTTGATTGAATTAAGAATTTTAAGATCTTTTATTGATTATACATACATCGACATAGATTGGTAGTTTCATATGTAATTGTCATTTTTATGTGCAGGGAATTATGAGCTATATGTCCTTGTTGACAAGTGACACAATTCCTGAAGTAGTACGTATTAGAACACTTGAAGGAGTAGGTTTTGAAGCACCTCAAGGAGGAGGTGTCAAAACACCGAAAGGAGATAAAGAAAAAGATCAACCTAAATAAGTATGTGTTCATTTTATTTTGTGTTTGGTATTTATATGTTCCTATTACTGACAATTGTATGCTAACTTGGATCACTTTTATGTTTTTGTTTACGTATATAGATTGAAATTATAAAAGATGGTTTGGTCGATTCTTTGAGAGGGGCATATTCTAGAACTCCTGACCCTTTGAAGAGACGAATATTTCAGGTAATCAAGATTACAATTTTAGAGTTCAATTATAATTTAATGTAAATTGATTTTGATGTTAATTATTCGATTTTAAATTATATAGTATAACTAATCTCAATTGTGGTTTGACTTTTTCTTGTGCAGCTACCTTCAGAGGCAACGAGTGCTTCAAAGAGGCTCCATTTTGATGATCCACTAGTAGTTTAGGATGAGATAGACATTTGGCATGTAAATATTGAATAGATACCGAGATGGCATATGCCACATATTGTAAAACTTTGTTTGAGTTGGCATTGATGCCATTTTTGTATATGGAAATACACTTGATTATTAGATAATTTGATATATATAGAAGTTGACAATCGAAATTTAATTTCCTCATGTGTGTAATTAACTTTGAAATTTAACTGCTGAGCAACAATTAAATATCTTGATGTAAAATAGCATTTAAAAGAATGGTTATATTATGTAGTTTATTCATATTGTTGATTACATTGCATTGCACATCTTTCAAACTCAAAGCATTACTACATTGCTTAAAGTAACAACTAGATGCTGATAGATGAAAAAAATTCAATTACAATATAGTTTTTACAAAATTAACCTAAGCAGTTATGCAATTACTTCACAGTATATAACTAATAATTAAAAATTTATTCATATTATTAATTACATTGCATTGCACATCTTTCAAACTCAAAGCATTACTTCACATTGCATAAGTAACAACTAGATGCCGATAGATGAAAAAATTTCAATTGATGTTCGTCACTCTCATTCAATAATACACTATGCAACCATTTACTTGTAGGCCGAACAATGGAGAAAACATGTAAAAATAATATATATATATGCAGCCTAGAAGCATGAATTAGTACCAATATTAATGCATCACCATTGATTACCTTGAAGTAGAGATTTGAATCAACATCATTCTTCAAGAAGCCCAAACTAGACAGGTACCAATCAATCCTTTCGTACCATGCACGAGGAGCCCGCTTAAGACCATACAAGGCCTTCTTTAGCTTACACACATGTGACTCCTTCCCATGAACCTCAAAACCATTATGTTGCTCAACGTAAAATTCTTTCTCAATCACACCATTGAGAAAAGTTGTCTTCACGTCCATTTGATGAATCTTCCATCCTCTTGATGTAGCAAGGGCAATGATAATTCTAACAGAAGTGTAACGAGCAACAGGAGAAATTTTTTCTTCATAATCAACTCCCTCTTTCTGAGAAAACCACTATCGATCAGCCAAGTGTTGGTGTCAGTGGGTACATTGCTTGACAATGCTGAGCAAAACAAATATTCATTCTTCTGTGGTGAAACATCATATACATCTACAACGGAGGCTTGATGCTTAGGTCTATCTGAATAATGTTTGGAAAAGTGACCAAACTTATCACACCTAAAGCATTGAATTTTTTCAATTCACAATGAAGGTCTAGACAATGAAGCTCTTTTATTTGGGTTGCAGATCAAAAAAACTGAAAAAGGAGACAAGGGGTCAGAAGTTCTAATCTACTTCCTAAGAATTCAAGAGACGGTATTGACTTGGTGAAACAAAACCAAACTTTGTTTCGCCATGCAGGAATTGCGCCAACTACACAAAGCCATTGCAATCTTCAAGGAAATGTGCTTATGGTTTTCATATCATGAATAAATACCTTCCAATCGAACAATATTTATCTAGACAGAAGTTAAGAATCCATAGAGTAAGCTCAGGCTAACTTTAGGAAAATTTTATTCCAAGTGTAATCTAATTCTAATCTATCTCCAATCTATGGTGGAAAAGATATGCAACCATGCACACTATTTGACAATAAAAGTGGTTCAAATCAAATCATGCATAAGAGCTTTTATTATCATAAATAGTCTATCACAACAATTCTATACACTGTCTCCACCCTTTACAAATGAGGGGCGAGCTCAATTTCACTTTAAGGTTGGCAGACTTCCTCTTTTCTCTTGCCATTTTAGACTTAACATGCTGAGCGGACTTCACTCATTCACTTTCCATGTTCATATTCTTCTAAGTGCAGACACTCATTATCCTCTTGAAGCGGATTTGGCAAGATTCCATCTTTTATGCCATGTCACTCTTTGGTAAGCGTGGACCTTGTCAAGTTTCATGGCCAAGACATGTGCCGGACTTCAATCATGTTTGACACATCCCTTTCTTAACATGGGCGGGCTTTTCTAAGTGTTTGTGGCAAGAAACAAGGGCGGACTTTCCTTTATGTATTGCTAGCGGACTTTGCTATATTGTATGCCACTTTTGTATGGCTGGGCGGGCTTAGTCTTAGCAAGTGCCATGTTTTACTCTTGAAGCAGAATCTACTCTCCTCTTTGCTAGAGGACTTCCTTCTCTCTTTTCCAAGCTCTGTCATGTGTTGGAATGGCTGGAAGAGATCGACGAAGCTGCTAACATCAACAAAATTGTGGTAGCTTGATATACAGAGTCTATTGATGCCAGGGTTCAATTTGTATGATATTGAGAGTGGTAGCTTAATATAGGTCCACAATACCTTTTTGTAATATCATAGAACAGGGCTCATAGACTGACCTCCAGTCAAAATGTCTCTCAAATGCACAAAAAAGAATGAAATTACTTCAAAACAATTTTGTGAAGAAGTTAACTCTGTTGCCCACTAGTTTCTCTTAAGAGTCCAAAGTGCTAAAAGGCAGCAATATTTGAAGGGCTATTTCTCGGAGACCATGGGGCATACAAACTCTCCGTCAGAGGCTACGGGATCATGTTGGGACCATCTACGTAAACCTCTCTCGGTTTTTGCTATCTCGGAGGCATTTTCCTGTGGTGATGAATTTTCAATGGAGGGAAAAGTTGCCAGATGCAAGCAGTGTAAAGTTGCAAAGTGGTGCAACTTTCATTCCGCAACTCGTACGACCAAACGGAATGTTCCAACACGTCCGTATGGGTATGTTTATGCTAGGGATGGTTCTTGCACTAAATATGCTCTAATCACTCCGAGCCACATTGGACCGTTGATTTCCCTTAAGAGTCCAAAATGCTAAAAAGACAAATAA
>VDFB02373365.1:76715245-76964361 GCA_007258455.2 Sequoia sempervirens
CCATTATCTATTGCTTTTGTGAGATTTAGATTGTAAGGGGAGTATCCTTCATCAAAATAGAAGAGATAGATTGAACAAAAATCTATGTCTTGACTAGTGTAAATATGAAAATTCAGTTTTATAGAAGTTTAACATGCAATATTGTAGACCATTATGTGTTTCTCTTAAAGTTGGAACAAATTTATTTGCTTCATATTTTCCAAAATCCACATACAAGATAGAACACATGATCATAGTGCCTTCCTAGAACATAGTTGGAAGTTTCAAGTATGTTATGGTTTGCAGTAGACCAAACATTTCCCAAGTAGTGGGAGTTTATTGGGATGCAATTAGAATATTATTCATATGCTTGTGGGGTGCCTCAATGTATTCCTTTTGTTATCAAGGAAATTTTATAAGAGATGATCATTCCCTTGATATTCATTGTTATGAGGATTTAGACTAGGAAGGTGATGTTGATGCCAGATAATCCACAAGTGCCTACATATTTACTTTATTGGTGGCACAATCAGTTGGATGTGTAAGAAATAGGTTGTGATTTCTTTTTCTATTATTGAGGATGATTATGTGGTAGCTACTCATACTTGTAAAGAATCCATTTGGCTTAAGAGACTGTGTTTAGGTAATGGAATAAAATAAACTTTAGTGGCAATTTATTGTGATAGTCAAAGTGTGACCTACCTAGCTAAGATCCTAAAATTTCATGCCAAGACCAAGCACATTTATGTACAATATCATGTTATCAAAGATATAGTCAAGGTTGGTAAGGTGAAGCTAGTTTCAATAGAAACATTGATGAATGTTGCAAATTATTTAACTAATCTTGTGAGTACAAAGAAGTTCAAATGGTGTTTAGAGTCTATGGACCTGTTATCCCCTAGAAATTAAATCATGGTTTTGATACTCCCTTTTCTCTTTTAAGGTGTTTAACAAGTAGGAGAATGTTAGAGAAATGTGTCTCAACCTTGCAACTAAAAGAGGTTACTATTTATAGTAAGTTTACATTTGAGAATTTGTTGGTTCAAAATTTCACCAAAGTTATGGAATGGCTAAATAAACATATTGGTAAAATTTCATCGCAAGATCATGTCTAGATTTAAATATCTTAAATTTATTTTTTTAATTTTTTCAAGTCAATTTTGAGGGCCTTAGAGGTCATTTTTGGGCCCAAAAATGGTCGTAAGGTCAACAAAGAAATCTACATATTGGTAGAGATCTTCACGATTTTTCCAATAGTTGAAATGATTTTTCATTTAGACTCATGGATCAAAAGTTATGGCCTTCAAATTTTGGGTCTCCCGAATTGGAAAATGTGAATATTTTGGACACATAAAAGAGTTGTAAGGTGGGGTTAAATGTTTTGGTGTGTGCTTGGACACATCATAGAGCATGTTTAATTGGAGATAAGTTGGGTGCCACTTTTTGGGTGGTTTTAATGCATGATTAAAATGTAAATACCATTTGATGGTTTCATGTATTGTATCTCCTATATAGTAGGTGCTTGAGATGGAGGTGTTGGAAAACAAGGTGAACAAAAGCTACAATATGAACTTGTGAAAGTGAGTTCAAATCTGAAAATCAAATTACAAAGTCAGAAATAAACATGTGATTGCAGCAATCATCACAATAAAAAAGTCAACCAAAATGTGACACTAAATTTACATGCAGAAACCCTTTTTGGAAAAAACTCCACTAGAGAAAAGAGGAAAGGTATATTATAATCATTTAATGAGAGTACATAATAATACACTTCACTACTAATCTCTAATCAACCTAACAACACCCTATTACTTGCAAGAAATCAATATGAAACTACTATCCCATGGCTCCCATTTATAGAAATTGTGGGAGGTAATACCATGAATGGTAAACCAAAACAAGATGCATAAAACCACCTATAAACACCCACGATCCCCTTCTTGGACATACAAAATATAATAAAATATTAAATGGATATTCAAGAATCCAACATGACCATCTAACCCTTAGCCTATCCAACTCCTTCCTTTCCAGCTGCTCGGGTGGCCTTTCCACTTCCTAATGGAATACCAACGAACACCTTTTCTTCTCCAATCTTGAAAGACTCATCCAAAATATTTCATATTCCATTTTGAATGCCTAGGAAAGATTCCTTATCCATATTAAATGTTTAACCACCACCAAAAATAAATCCTCTCTTTAAAATATAATTACAACATAGAAAAAATTTAATATTTTTCTCTCATGTCCCCTAGAACACATTCCAAGGAATATGGAGACATAAAAATGACATAGGATTACAAGGTTAATATCACCTTATCCTAATAGAAGGTTGACTGTGAGAGTATTATAGATATTGAGTTGCATCTATATCTATAGTTGGTGATACCCTTGAGAGAGATTACTCTGCAATTACACTATAATCTTGTTTATTTTTTAATAATATATTTGGTAGCTTTTCGAGTATGGGGTTTTTATATTGAAAGGGACTTCCCCACATAAATCATTGTATTTTTTTAAGAGTGATATTTATGTTTATTTATGTTAATTTTTTTAACTATTGTAAATATAAAAAAAAAAATTGAATAACCTCTCTCAATATCAGTGTCAGAATTTGTTCTACTACCTTAGCTTCCTTAGAACTAGCATGTGATGAGCCTATCACACAACATACTCCTCCATTATTCTAAAATAATCTATATGTGGTGCCTAAGGTAATGGAAACACATACATTTGTAATTGTATCAATGGGTTAATTTTACACTAATACATTTTGACTCAAAATTTGACAAAACTTTGTCAGAATTTTCATGCCATTTCATCAGTATTTTTTCAAGTTGAGTGAAATTTTATCAATGTTAGGTAGATGTTAGCATCATTAGATTAATAAGCATAAAAAGCCAAAGAATCTATAGAGCACAATGAAAGATAAAAAAAAATGAAACTATTATACCATATCACCTATGAAGCCTCGATGATTCACCTCCATAGCACCTTCTAGCTTGTTGATTGTTGCCCTCAGATCGAGTAGATGAGCAATTTAATACAAAGACAATGTCATAAACAAGCTTTGAAGGATTTGAAGTGACTAAATGAAGTGTAAATGCCTATGCCTATGAAAAAATGACTATAATTCCTAAGAATAGAATTAAGTATGCCAAAATCATGAATTACTAAGAATTGCAAGTATATGCGTAGTCATTGAAAATGTGAGTAAAATTGGCATTTTATAGAAAATAAAATTTTGGACAGAGGAATGAGATTGAAAGCTGACAAAGCCTAAAATCAGTGGACAATATTTCATGTGACAATTCCTAATTAGGATTAGGGAAAAATTATTATATGAGTGGCCAAGATGTCATTTGAGAAAATCGAATCGGCGATTGAGAATAAACATGATAATTAGTCAAAAAGATAAATATTTTCAATAATCAAGAAGATAAAGATTGCTTGATTTGTAAGATTCAAAAAATCAAGAGGATAAAGGTTGAACTGAAAAGTAGATTTGGAAATCAAGAATTTTCCCAATTGCTTGATTTTTGGAAGAAGATTGCCATTTTGAATTAAATTAATTCAAAATAGAGATTTTGTGTGATAATAAATAATCAATTTTTAGATTATTTACTAAAATGAACTGATAGTCAAGAATGTGATATCATTTTAAATAATTTCATTTATTTAAAATGAGGGAAATGTTAAATTTGACAATTAAATAATTAAAGATAATTATTTTAAATTGAAGGATATGGAATCAATAATTAAATAAATTAGTAAAATTCATTTTAATTATGAAATTAGTGACATATTAAATAAATAAATAAAATTCATTTTATTTAATGATGGAAGACATAAATGAATAAAGGTAATTAAATAAATTTAGAAATTTATTTAATTGTAAGAAGATAATAGACCATTAGTGACGTATTGAATAAATAAATAAAATTTATTTATTTAATAATCATGAAGAATAAAAGGACATAAATTAATTAAATAATTATGAATTATTTAATTAATAGTCAAATGTGGAGCAAGGTCATAATTAAATGTCATAATTATGCTAGGACGATAGTGGTAAAATAGAGCTTGCAAGCCTAGGTCATTTTTAAGTGTACATTTTTCCCCTCTTTGTCATAATGTATCATGTCACATTGTGACAAAGAAAATAAGTTAAATTCATGCCCCAACGAAGGTATAGAGTATCAATTCCCCCTCGGGAAATTTTTCAAATTTTGGGCTAGCAACAAAAAATTTGGAAAATGTCCCGATAAGTCAATTTAATGACCAGGAGAAGGAATGATAAAACATGAGCCAGTTTGGTCCCGACATGTTTAAAAGTGGCCAAAGGATAGTCAAAGTTAGTCAAAGGTCTCAATAATAACCCTGGATTTGACAAATGTCATTTCCCGGCTTTATAAATGAGTTGACAAAGGGTAAAAGTCAATTCATTTTCACTATTCACTTTATATGAGATTTGGAGCTCAAAGAGCAGGACTATAGCAAACGCATGTGGTGATTCGATTTGATGCCAGAAGCATCATGGAGATTATGCTGGACCGGTGGCTTCGAGGGCTCAGAGCCAACAGTATGTACCCCTAACCCACTTTGTCATTTTCTCATTTTTCATGCAAAAATTAGGGTTTTAGGGTTAACAACAGATGCATTGCAATGCATATGCATGCATGTAAGCCGCATCTACTTTCGCATTTGATGCATTTGATGTGTTTTGATGCAAGTGCATAAGGTTTATAGGATGGATTCACTGATTGTGTTGCATTTGCATGAAATTGTGACGCATTCGCCAAAGTGAGCCACAATTGATAGGTGGGATGATGCATTCGCAATAATGAGACGTATTTCAGCTTTAAAATGACACATATGATTTAAGTGATCCATATGCCAAAATTCAAGATGCATATACCTTTTTGCAATGCGAATGATAGCCAGAATGACACATTTGACATATCACGACACAATTGAAGTATGGAACAATGCAATCACCTCTTTGTGATGCATTTGAAGTCAATGCAATGCATTTGAGTTTGAATTTGGCTAATGTCAATTTTGATGGGTTTCAAATTTTGAATTCTTTTTGAGTGACACATGATAATGATGATTTTTTATAAGGTTTTGATGCATTGTTTGAGCATGTGTAGATACAGCTAGCACCTATTTATAGTCGTGAGAGTAGGCCATTGACCTTTAGGTTCTAAGATTAGCTAAGTCTGTGAGAGTGATGATGGTTGATGCAGCTAGTTTTGTATTATGTTGCTTATATGCCTATTATTTAGGCAAATAGGGGACTGTTGACTACTTTGTGTGAGAGATGGCATTCATAGACATGCTCGTTCCATTTTCCAATAAGAGAGGCCACAATTATGCTTGAGGATGTCTACTATATTCTACATCTACCGATCTAAGGAGAGCAAATCATTTACAACCCTCAACATGACTATCAGACCTTTATAGCTTACTATAGGGATGATGGTGCCGGACTTGGCATTGAGGGATACAAGATCCGCTGGGAGTTTATGGTGGAGAATTATGGCTAGTTTGATGCACTGCTAATGACATTGATTGGTGGGATACTAATTCCTAACCACCACAAACATAGGTTTCCCATTGGTTGGGGTGATGTGATAGTGGGTATGAGGCAAGATAGGAAAGTTTATGCCTCAGGCCCCTATTTGTTAGGAATTGTCTACCATTAGCTTCATGAGGTGGCCTATAGGAGGGAACAGAGCATTGGGTGTGGCACGATACTTCTGATGATATGGGCCTAGTAGCATGTGGTGATATTCTGACCTCCCATCCAAAGACCACAACTAGTTGAGGGGGTGCCTTATGCTTATTACTATGCCAGTGCTCTACAACAAATGAGGGTCAAAAAGACAAGATGGTGGCACCATCTGATTGACACCATGGTTTCATTCATCTGGAGGCCCTACAGAGACTGCGAGTAGTGGGATTATGAGGATGACCACCTTAGCTTTTGCAGATAGTACCATTACTTGATCGGGAGGATAGTGTAAAGTTAGCTCATCATAGAGATGTACCTGCCATAGTGTGTACTGAGAAAGCTTGGGAAGCAACAGGGTGTGCTGGTAGGCATAGCTGAGTATTCCAGATCTTCCAGGGAGTCAGCTTCAGGGCCACCAATTCCTGTACCTTTTATCATGCAATAGATTGATGGGCTAGTGGTGTAGCCATGGGGATCGAGGGGTGGGATTGCAAATCCATGGACTACTATTGACTATCACTTGTGGTGGCAAGCACATCGACTAGTGCCACTAACATATCTAGATGGGGCAGTTTTGATTGATAGGTGATCAGTTATACCATGTGTACCATGAGCTAGGAAAGGGGGCAGAGGTGGTGAAAGAGGTAAAGGTAGAAAGAATAATGTCAAAGATCAATCACGAAATCGTGAAAAATCAAAAGCAAAGAAAAATCAAATCAAGATATCAGAATAAAATCAGAACAAAAATCATCCGTCATCCGATAAATAAAGAGAGACCAAAGAAGAGGCATGTAGCCAAGGGAGGGAGGGACAGCCACAAGCGGGAGGGTTAGAGAAATGGATGTGGATGGCTTGCAGGGAGGGGTTAGGTAGAGGAGGAGAGGAAGGGAAGAGGAGGGTAAAATTTAGAGAAGGAACTCTAGCTGGGGGCCATTAGTGAGGGCCTTGGATGCAGGAAACACGAAGAGGGAGGGCTCACTTTGGGATGGAGGGAGGGATGTTAGGGAGGATGGCAGGAGGGAGGAATACCATCCTGGTGCAAAGCAGAGCTGCATTCTGGGAGGGAGTAGAGGACAGATTGCCTGAAGGAGGGATTGGAATTGAGTGCACTGGGAGTGGGAGGCACAGGGAGTTGAGAGGAGGCTGGAGAATTCCAGTTTGGGCTGGGATCTAGAGAGAGAGCCTGCAGGAAGGCGGAGGAAGGCAGAGGGAAACAATGGTCTGTATAGGATTTACAGGAAGCTAACTCCCCGAAAGAATAAATTGGGGTTATTACCAGGAGGTTTATTTGGGAGTTAGTGTACAGAAAACTGGAGGTATTGCTACGAAGGAGAGTTCATCTTGGTGGATCACGCTTGAGGAAGGGAGGATATATTCGGCGGTGAAGGGACGCAGGAGGCGAGGGGTGGGGTGGCGTTGGCGTAACGGAATGAAATTGCCGAGGAGATTTGAGCCTCGCCGGGAGCGCCGCTTACGCACACGGGAATTCCCTTTTGGCACGGAAATTCCACGCTGGGGCGCTTCATACAGGAGATTACGGAAAAGAACTGCATGGGATTGAAAATACTGGGTTGCCCTCATTCTGAATTCCATGAATCCCGATTACCTGGTTCACCTCCAGTGATAAATCCTTTGGCCTCATAGAGTCATGCCATAGTATCATCACAGGTACATGTTATGGTGGCAATGATTCCATCAGTGTCAGTTCCATCGGGTTCACAGACAGAGGTTGCTATAGTTCCACCGGTTACCTCAATGCCAGGCACAAGTCCTCAGTCACCACACTCTTCACCATGAGGGGATGAGGAGAGAATTTCATAGGGACGTGCTTACTACATTTGATTTCATGTTCTAGACTTTATGTTATGATGGATTATGTATTGACCATTGAGCCTACGAGCTCTATTTTTGGGATATCTCTTGACTCTATCCTATGACATTATATTTTTGAGATGATGCTATATATATGATGTAGTTTTGATGTGGCCTACATGTGTGTTATGTGATGTTATTTGATTTATGCATTATGATATATGTGATGTAATGCCTTTATGAATTATGCATTTATGATGGATGATGGTATTATTTATATGCCTTGTCATGTATGTCCTATGATGGTTACTTATGATATGATGCCATGATAACGCCATGTTTAGTTGTATGTCATGGTGATGTTATGCCATGGATGATGATGTTATGCATAATGTATTTATTTGAATGGATGCCATATTTATGATTATGTTAATGTATAATGCAATATGTAATGAAATGTATATGATTTAATGCTCTGGATGATGTATGTATGGACCTAATGCAATGTCTATATGATTATGTATGCACTTATGTTTTTGTATGTCACAGGATATCATCATGAGATGGACAAGAGAAGATGGCCAAATTGAAGGAGATGGATGTTATTTCCTAGGCCAAATCCTTCAAAACCTTACCATAGGGCTTTAATATTTATTTCTCTTAAACATCATTGGGAAGATTGTTGTAATGGCCAAAAAACACCATGATATGATATAGATCAAGGTGTGCAAGATTGTACCATCACATAAGACAAGCAATCATAGAAAAGGATGATCATGACTCATACTAAGAGCGTATTTTCCCTACTCTTTTTGTCATAAACAACCATAAGTAGAAAAATACAAGGACGAGTCATGAAAGGTCATTGCTTCTCTAAATCTTGTTTCCAGGAAATCCTTGAGAAACTAGCAACATGATTGCCAAAATTACAAAATAGAGCCATTATCATGATACGTCATTGTTTTTCTAAATCCCGTAGTCGGGACATTGTTGAGAAACTAGTAACATGCGTGTCAAAAGACAAGACAAACGTCATGATACGTTGTTGTTTCTCTAACTATTGTTGTCAATATCTCACTAAAAAACTAGTAACATGATGAAAAATCCAAAGACAAGATAAGACAATCATGATACGTCACTGCTTTTCTAAATCCTGTTGTCAAAATCTCATTAAAAAACTAGTAACATGATGAATAATCAACAAACAAGTGCCAAGTGTTTTCCAATTTTGTTTGGATGCCAAGTGTCTTAATGTAAAGATGTCAGGTTTGATGATGTTGAGATGCCAGGGTGTCAAGGTTTTGATGATGCCAAGATGACAAATGTTGAAGATTGCCAAATTTAGGAAGGACACATCCTGAATAATGGTGATGTCGAGAGGATTGATCCCTAAATGTGAAAAGGGATCCACCAAAATGCTAGTGATAGGGACTATTACAATGCCTAAGAAGGACACATCCTAAGGCACAAATGATAGAGATTGTTCTTCAAAAGGACACATTTGAAAGAATACTGATGTTGAGAGGAGTGATCCTTAAATGTAAGAGGATCCCTCAAAAATATTGAATGACAGTGACGATGCATAGGAAGGACACATCCTAAGGCATAAATGACAGAGGTTGTTCTTCAGAAGGACACATCTGAAAGATAACCAAGAGTTGTTAGTTTGACTGGTTGTGATAATTTTACTTGTTTTGACCAAGTCTGACTAGAGTTTGACTCAGTTTGATCTATGTTGACTATATGTTGATATTGATATGTTGGTGTGATTTTCATGTTGAATAAGTGATCGCCATAATTTGTTTTAATTATTTTCTTTGACTTGAATACTTTTGATATGTGTGCCAGTCTAGTGCCATGAACCCTAATGGACTAACCTAGTGTGGCCTCGGGGGCTCATCGAAAAATGGCCCTACCTACGTCATGCACTTAGAGACCTCATAGTTCGACACGACCAATGACTTTGTCTTGATGACCAAAGATTGCATCATGATTTATTTTGACACACCTAAAAGGACTAACCTAATGCCTCGAGGACTCAGAATTGAGTCTTGCCTATGTAGCAAATGTGCAGAGACAACATAGTTTGGACAAATGACAAAGTGACTATTTTTGGCCGGACTTGACAGAAAATACTATTTTACCTACAATTTTCTAGACATTTTATTTGACTGTTAAGGTTTTCTTTAAGGACGATTTTTTCAGTTTTAAGTCTTTCTTTCTGGGATCATTTTATGAGTGTTTTCTTTCTTGAGACGATTTTGTGGGATTTTTTTTATCTTTCTAGGACTTTTCACACGTCATTTTATCTTTTTAGGACTTTTTGCTTGATGTTTTTTTTTTTGTGTTTTAGGACTTTTTCACATGATGTTTTTTTTATCTTTTTGGGATTTTTGTGATGTTTTTATCTTTTTTCGGACTTTTATGAGTTCCAATTTGTGCAGTCACCACTATAGTCACTTAATCACAAAGTCAGGTTCAAGACTTAGCCAATTTTAAAGGACATGAAAAGGGATATGCATGCGATGTCAGATGGACAGTATGCAGTAATTGATGTCAATCATTTGTCAACAATGAGAGGTAGGGTATGATGTCATTTCAAGTGTCGTGGTAGTGATGGAAAATGTGTTCCATCTTAGGCCAAGGCAAATAAAGTGACAGTAGATGGCGAAGCAAGGATTGACTATGCATGGCACCTGTTTGCCAGGTTTTCATTGTGGGATGAATTATTCCTTTTTACTGTTTTTGTCATTTCTTTGTTTTTTTTATTTTTATTTTTTTTTGGTGTCACCAAGATGCCTATTTGCCAGGTTTTCATCAAGGCAACAATTTTTTTATCATTTTTCAATTTTTTCTATTTTTTTAAAGTTTTTGGCTCAACTTTTTGATGCTATGCATAGAAATTCTAAAGATGAAGACTATTGATAGGCTCTATCAATTGTTCACCATCTGGAGTAGCCAGTTGTTATGCTTCCAAACCAAAAGAGGATATGATGACGTAAGGACTCAACTAGTTTGGTTCAAACTTACCTAGATTTTCTCTATCAACCTAATTCTTAGGGTTCTACATGAGGACTAAGTCACCAATGTTGAACTTCTTGACCATGACTTTCTTGTTGTAACTATGACAAAGACAGTTTTGATATTCTTGCAGATGGTTCAAGGAATTATGCCTTCTTTCCTCTAGCATCTCCAACTCGTGTAGGCACAACTGTCTGTACTCCTCATCATCAATTAGACCTTTCAAGGAGACTCATAGGGAAGAAATTTCAACCTTGATGGGCAAGATGGCCTCAGCTCCAAAGACCAGGGCAAATGGAGTGGCTCCTGTGGGTGTAAAAATGCTAGTTTAGTAAGCCCATAGAGCCGGGTTGAGTTGAATATGCTAGTCATAGCCAGCGTCATTGACAATCTTTTTCATAATTTTAACAATGGTTTTATTTGACGCCTCGGCTTGACCATTTCCCTATGGGTAATACGAAGAGGAAAAATGATGTTGGATGTGAAATTGCTCACATAACTCATGAACATCTTGGTTTTTATATGAATGTCTATTGTCAATGATGATGGATTGCAGAAGACCATACCGGAAAATGATGTAGTTAAGAATGAATTTGGATATTTGTTTGTCGGTTATGTATGTCAGGGGGGTGGCTTCAATCCACTTCATAAAATACGCAATGGCAGTGATGATGAATTTATGGCCATTTGATGAGGTAGGATGGATCTGACCCATGAGGTCAAGTCCCTATTGTGTGAAGTGCCAAGGGGAAGTGATCGTCTGAAGTTCCTGTGTTGGAGCGTGAATCAAATCACTGTGAAGCTGACATTGGCGACAACTCCTAACATATTCTAGTGCATCTTTCTTGATGGTCATCCAATATTACCCAAGTTTCGTTATCTTCTTGGCCAGAGTAGGACCACTCAAATGAGACTTGCATATACCCTCATGTACTTCACATAAGGTTGTGTGTGCTTCGTTGGTGTCGAGAGATCTAAGGAGGGTGTTGTCAAAGCTACAACGGTAGAGGGTGTCACTAACGATGGCATACATTGTATATTTTTAGATAAAAGACTTCCTCTGGTTATTGGAAAAATTAGGGGGAAGGGTTTGGGACTTAAGGTAGTCATGAATGTCTTGGTACCAGGGAGAATCAGGACCAACAAGCTTAGAGACTATCTCTTATTTTGGAATGTCATAGGCAAGGGCCAACAATTGTTCTATTAGGAATTCTAGCTAAGGCATATTACCTAGAATGTTAAGGAGAGAGCCAATTGTCACCATGGCATCTGTCACCTTATTTTGTGCTCTCGGAACTTGTTCAATAGTCACCATGTGAAAATATGTTAGAAAACTATCAACCATTCATTTGTAGGGCATGATTTTCTCATCCTTAGTGTCGTAGTCATTGTTAACTTGGTTGATGACTAACTAAGAATCCCCATAGACATGAAGTGTTCTAATTTTCCATTTTATTTCCATTATAAGTATTGTGACCAGTGCCTCATATTCCCCTACATTATTTGTACATACGAAAGCTATGCAGAAAGATCTAGGAATGGAATCTCCTTGAGGGGTGATAAATAGTATTCCTACCCTTGAGCCATGATTAGTATGTGATCAATCAAAGTAGAGTCTCCAAGGTGAATTAGGTTCCATATGGAATATTGAATCATCTGGAAAATTTTCCACTAAAGGGTGATCACTTTGTTTAGGTGTGTCCGCCAATTGGTCTGCTATGACTTGTCCCTTTATTCCCTTTCTTTCTACATATTGAATATCATATTTGCTCACTTGATCATTACCCATTTTTCCAAACGTCCTATTAATGCTGCCCAACTTAATAGATATTTGAGGGGGTCAATATTTGCTACTAGTTGTGTTTGATGGATTAACATATAATGTCTTAGCTTCTGAGCTACAAAAACCATTGCTAGACAAGCTTGTTCAATTGATGTGTAATTCAGCTCATACCCAACCAGTGTCTGAATGATACAATATATTGCCCTTTCTTTCTTGTCATGGTCATTTTGTGCTAGTAATGCTCCTAGTGCTGAAGTTGTTGCTGAGATGCATACTATCAAAGGCTTTCCTTGAATGGGAGGCATAAGGATTGGCAGAAACAATAAGTAGTCTTTTATTTGTTGAAATTTCTCTTGGCATTTATCTGTCCACACAAAGGGGATGCCTTTGCGCAAAAGATATTTGAATGGTTGACACTTGTTGGCCAATTGTGCAATGAAGCACTGGATAGATTGCACCCTACCTTGTAATTTTTGGAGTTCACTTATTCCTCTGGGAGGAGGCATGTCCATGATGGATTTTACCTTTGTTGGATCAACCTCAATTCCTCTTCGAGAAAATATGTATCCCAAAATTTTCCCATATGTTATGCCAAAGAAACATTTATTAGGATTTAGTCAGAATTTGAATTCTTTTAGTCTTTTGAAAATTGTGTCTAACATTTTTAGATGGTCTTTTCTTATTACTGATTTAGCCAAAAGCTCATCTACGTAATCTTCTATTATCTTATGCATCATTTCATGAAAGATTGTGGTCATAGCCCTCTGATACATGGCACCTACATTTTTAAGACCAAACAACATGACATTTGAACAATATGTACCCCAAGGGCAAGTGAATGCTATTTTATGTTAGTCTTCTAGGGAAATGCAAATTTGATTGTAGCCTGAGAAACCATCCATGAGGGACATCTCATACCATGTCATGAGATCGACAATGATATCTATATTTGCTAGCGGAAAATCATCTTTTGGACATGACTTGTTTAAGTCTCTAAAATCTATGTAGACTCAGATCATCCCATTTGGCTTTGTTATTGGCACCAGGTTAGATATCCATTCAACATAATCAATAGACCATATGAACCTAGCATCTAGAAGTTTCTTCAACTCAGCCTTGACTAATAGAGTAACCTGGGGATGCATTTTGTGTAGCTTCTGTTTAACTGGTTTGGCATTTGGCAATAATGGTAGATGGTGTAGAACCAATTTTGGGTCTAGTCCAGGCATGTCCACATAGGACCATGCAAAGTTGATCTTACAGTTCAAAAATAATTTGTGAAATTCTAGTTTCTCTTCTTCAGTCAAGGACATAGCGAAGAGGACCATTTTGGGATCTTTTGTGGTTGATATGTTGTCTTCTATGGTGTCCTCTGTGAGCATAGTTGATTTCTCTTGAGTTACAGGAAGAAATTCCAGTCCTCCATCTTTGGGCACCTTGAAGAGGTTTTCACCTACAGATACATCCTTTGTTTTTAATTTTTTGTCATCAGAAGGTTCCTTTCAGTTTTCACCTAAAGACATTTCATTTTTTTCTTTATTTTTAATTTTAATTTTGTGACTGGAGGATGGAGTAGTCTCTCCAAAGTAAGCCACACAATCTAGATCAATGGTGAATCCAGCCTTTTGATCACCACTGGGTATGCCCTCACATAATCCCATAAACTCTATAATGGCCTCATCATTTTGAAAGGTGTCTAGGACTGGCGGGCCTGTTGGTCCCAATCGATTAGTTGAGGATAAACTAGTGAAATGCCATTGTCAGTGTTGGTGAATTGACGAGACGATGTAGAAAGCATGCAGACATATGCAAAGATATTTTAGATGAGATTATTATCATCCAATTCCACATCAAACTTTATCCAATATTCCCCTTTAGTTGTCTCATATTTGTTGTCAAGGTAGGGGATAAATGACTCAGAGTTGTTGTCAGTGTCATCTAGGAATTAAAATGTATTCAACTGATGGTTATTAGATGCAGATAGTGGGGCTTGTATGTCATGGGGAACGTAAATGGGACTATGACTATTCAGTTCCTAGTCAACTTTAAATTTTTTCCAAAAAAAAGGTTCAGAGGTCAACTCCCTAGCTTCAAGGAACAAATCATTGAGGCAACAGTCACTTAAGGATTGTTGGGAGCCAAATTCCCACTCATGGGAGTCAGTTTCAGTAAGGGATTCCTTGATGGTCTTGACACTTTCCAAAGCATGCACTCACTCACTCGAAAGTCCATTTGTACGTCGGTCATCATTTTCAAGCAATCCATACCCTAACCCAAGATACTTTGGTATTTTGAAAGGTTTTATGGGCTCTCTTCATCTAGTTTTATTTCTACCTAGGCCACTAGTGCCATTGTACCCCTTAGTCTTCACTATGGCATATCCCTTGCCATATTTCTTAACTGGTAAATGGGGTAGGTATTCCATTTCTTTATAGAGCCATCATGTAATATCAGCAAGCTCCTCGTTACTCAGGTGTCCCCATTTGATGAAAACCATTTTTGGTGGAACTTTGAAAATTTCTTTGGGTTCCATTCTAAAATATGGCCGACCATAGACCTTCAAAGACATGGGTATTATTGTTATGCTATATGTTGTATGCAGTCTAAATTCTCCACAAACGAGGTCCTGGATCTTGACATTGGAATCATTCTTAGGGTTTGAGAAAGATGGTGGTGTGGTGGAAATCATGGAAAAAGTGGATGGTGAAGATGATGTGAATGTGGATGGGTTAATGTATTTAGAAGAAAAGGAGCTAGGAGCTTTTCGATTGATGGGCACTCAATTTTAAGAAATACCCCTTAGATTGGTACAATATTGAAAAGGGTCGGGGTCTCCATATATGGTGACTTTTGTGCCATCAAATGGGAATTTCAAGCATTGGTGATATGTAGAGGGAATGAATTTTAGGGCATGAATCCATGGGTGGCCAAGCAAGATGTTGTAAGGTAATTCTAGGTCCAGGACCTAGCAAGTTGTATCCATAATGACTGGTCCCACTTTGATCGGAAGAGAAATAACACATCTAGAAGAAAATTATTCATCATCATATGCTTTTATGACTATGCTCTTTGTAGGGTCTATGCATGCATCAGAAAATCCTAGAACCTTAACCAATTTTAAGGAGCATATGTTCAATCCTACTCCACCATCTACTAAAACTCTTCTAACCTTGTGTTTATGGATGAAAGTTTCAATGTGTAATGCATCGTTATGGTTGGTATTGGGTGACGAGTAATCCTGATCAAAAAAGGTGACGTGGTGAGGTGTAGTGAGGTATCCCACCATGGTCTCAAATTGGTTGACATCAATATCCCTAGGGACTGATGAATCTTGTAGGGTTTTATCTAGTATAGCCTTATGTGTGGGAGAAATGTGAAGCAACTCAAGTATGGAAATCTACGCAGGGGTTTTTCCTAACTAATCGATAAGGTTAAATTGACTCTTAGGTTGCCACTGCTTTGTGGATGAGTCAGTTTGTTGTTTCTTAGGAGATGGACCAGGTATGGTGATTTTAGGTTTCCTAGTAGGAGGCAGACCAGCTATGGTGATCTTGCCACTTCAAGTAGTAGCATTGCATTGGGGTTTTACTCTTTGCGTTTCTAATTTATTGGTTTTGGACATTTGTTTATACATTGGAGTCCAGCTGGAGACCCAGAGTCCATACTTGTTGCGGAGCATAATTGAAACCGATTATTGACTGTCTTAGGACTCGGCAGCCGACATTGACTAGAATAGTCTTAGAGTGGAGTTTCACCCCATGAATGGTATGATCTGAATTAGAGGAAAATTGTGGGTCACCGACCTCAATGATACAATTCTCGATAAGGTCTTGTACAATATTTTTCATTTGTCGACAGGAAGAAGTTTTATGCTCATTTGCCTAATGATAATTGCAGAGAATGCACATTCTTATCATCCACTATATACTAGTTTAGTTATCCACCCGGATCATATAGTTTCATTTCTTCAAGTATGGTGACACCATTATGAGAATTTCTTGAGGACTTCCTGTTGGGGCTCCACTTGAGAGTGTATGTGCGACCCTTGGGGAATTTTCTTATCTGATGGTATTATCCTTGATTGTGACTATTTTGACCATTTTGGTTGTTTGGAGTGACATAGGTAGGGGGTGTCAATATTATTTTTGAATTTTTTTTGGTTGAACCCCTTTTAAAGCCAGTACAAGACCCATAGTGTTTACAACCTTGGCATCAACAACATCGTCATTTGTAACATGTTTATTTTTGACCTAGTACTTATTTTTGTCAATGGGAGGATTTGCGTTTGTGTTTTTAAGACCATACTTTAGTTCTCCTTTTGCAATAAGAGCCTTCTCAACATAGATGCCCTTTTTGACTAGGTCTATAAAATTTGTGCAACAATCAACTTGTAATCCATATTTGAAGGGGCATATAAGTGTTTGAATGAACATGTCAACCTTTTCTTTTTTGGGTATGTCAATGTGGCAATGACTAGCTAGATTCCTCCATCTTTGGAAGAATTGGATAAAATTTTCACTTACATCCTCTTGCATGAGAGTACATAGGCTAGTAATAGAGGTGTCCATGTCAATGTTATATGAGTAATTTTTTATGAACTTGTGTTTAAGTTCATCCCATGTTTTGATATCCTTTTGAGTGGAGAACCATTCAAGGGCAGGACCTGTAAGACTTTTAGAAAAGAGTCTCATCAAGTACGTTTGTTCATAGGTGACATCCATACAATTGGTTGCAAATTATTAGACATGTTCAATAGGGTTTGTCTTTCCTTTCTATTTGGTAAAATTTGGTGACACATATCCTGGAGGAAATGGTGGCATGTATAAGTTCATGTCAAAGGGGTATACGGATAGATCATATGACACTTCTAATTTATTGGTGGATATTTGAATGTTTTCTATGGTCTTCTCTAGACCCATGAACTTTGTTTGCAAGGCATTGATTATAGGGTCATTTGTGGCCCCATACATTGGATTGATTGGCACACCATGGGTCCCCATTTGTTGTGGGTGGATGTTGGTGTGTTGTTGAGGAATGGGTTGTTGTGATATGTATGATGTGTTTTGGTTCGTGTGTTGGTACTAAAAGTTTGGATTGGGGACATGTTGATGGGTATGAATATGGGATGAATATGTCAGAATATGTCCCCAAGTCATTTGGGTCGATATTTGGGGAATATGGTGACCATGGACATTTTGATGTGTGAATGATGCCATAGGTTGTGTGTTTTGATTGCCTTGTCCAAATTGTTGTGATTGTACAAGGGGGATATTCGTATGTTGTCCTTGGGAGGTAATGGCATTAAGTTGTGTTGATGTGTTGACATTTTGTTGTGATCCTTGAATAAAGATACGTGATTTAATTCCTCCCAAAGGATTAAGTGAGGTACCAATGGGGGATTTGATGAAGATGCACTCATGGTACTAGATGTAGTTGTCAATGGAGGATTTGTATGGCTTGATGATTCCCCCATGGCATTTACCGTAGTGGTAAAGAGAGGATTGGAATAACTTGCCCTTATTGTTGAGGACCCAAAAGTGGTTCCAACCGATTGTGACAATATTGTGGATATTGTGGGCAATGTGATAGATTGTGCTTCTCTCATGGATGTAGCATTGATTGAATTGGAGTTGTTTGGAATGTTGGAGGTAGCACTCATGGTAGTTGTGGCATTTTTTGAGGTAGCGTCAAAAAAGGTATTGCTTGTGGTGTTTGGAGGTTGACCACTATTGGACATGTTATGCATGTTGTTGACGTTATGGTCAGGAGATGTTGGTCTCAAAGTATTTATGTCAAATCCATGGGGTAATTTAGCTCCTTGACTTAAGAGTATGGCCAAATATCTGTCTATGTCATATAAGACCATTTGTTCCATGCAATGGGCTGCCTCTAGATCTTGTGTTGCTACCTCTAGGTTTTCCTCAAGTATTTGTCCATATTCATCCTTACGTAAGAATGGTTCAAAGGGGTTGTTTGATGAGGATGGTATGGTCGTGAGAGGTTGAGTATTCATGTTGCTAAATGGGTCGTCAAAAGTCCAATTTGGGTCATACGTGTGATTGGTGATGTTGGAAGTGGAGTCTTGTCCAAAGTTTTCCATTTGTCGTTCCTTTCTTTGGAGTCTAGTTTCCACCATAAAAGGAGATTGCTCAAATGACAATGATGAGATGACAACTACATGTGAGAATGATGCTAGCCTATGTTTTTGGATTTTTGATAAAGGATAAAAATGCAAGACTATGTTTTTGGATTTTTGATAATAAGGGATGACAATGTGACAATGTTGTCCAAAGGATGGTTAATTACGACTAGGATGACTAGGTGATGATGGCGTTTGCCTAAGGAAATGATTGATGTAAGAAAAAAAGGTTGTTAAATCCTAAGTGCCAAATGAGGACTAAGATGATAATGTTGACTAAGGACTTAATATGATTAATGTCAAGTCTAGGTTCAAAATGAGGACTAAAGATGGACAATTTAAAGTCTAAGTTTGGACAATATTTAGAGAAAGGTTTGTCTAACCACTCTATGCTTGACTTATGTTTCAACTTTGGTTATCAAAAGGACTTGCTAAGGGGACTAAGTGATGAGGTCCAAAATGACGAGTGAGCCTTCCTAACTAGACTGTTGAGTTGGAGGTTCTCACAAAAAGGATAATGATTGTAAAGAGGAATAGTGACTATGTCCCAAGATAACCTAGTTTTGAAACAACTTTTTTACAAAGTGTGATGAGTTGGCCTAATCCAAAGTTTTCCAAGATGAGACCTAAGGAAAAATTTATACTAAAAATGACAATTATGATGCCTAAGGAATGCAACTAAAAACTTGGAAATTTTAAACCTATGGTTAAGATGCAAGCTAATGAATGCAAATGATGGATGTTTTGAGCAATTTTGATTCAAGTTTGTAAAAGAGACCTTTGAAAAATATTTTTTAATAGTAGGCTAATATATGTGGACTTGAATTCTAGTCTACAATAGGGTATATTTTGTTTCCAGGAAAATGTGTCGTTTTAGGTCACAAATGTGTTGTAGTTATCAAATGTGTCGCTAGAAATGGAAAATGTGGTTCAATTTTTTCAAATGTGGCTTTAGAGATGGCAAATGCAGCTCAATATTTTAGATGCGGCTTTACAAAAGGAAAATGTAGTATTTTGAGTAGCAAATGTGTTTTAACAGAGCAGATGTGTTATGGAGGTTTGCAAATGTGGTTCGGCATAGCAATTGTGGTTTGTCAAATGTAGTGCAGAATACAAAAAGGTCAATTTTTTTATGTTTTTGGTCAAAAACTTAAATTTTTGAAAGTTTGATCATTTGTTTCCAGATGTTTGGGTGTTGTTTATATTTTTTAAGTAACCAACAAACACTTGGCAAGCACAATGTTTTGAAAAGTAAACAAGCACACAATAGAACAAGTACGATCCTAGGTTAGGCCAGGACAGTATTCCCTAGAATCCACATGGGTTTCCTCAGCTGCATATTAGTAGCATGTGAATCTAGAAGCTTGGCTACACGGGCTCCCCCTTACAATGCACTCTCTTCTTAGGCCAACCAAGCTTCCAACCCCCATGAAACTCCCATGGAAGATTGATCACCTCTACTAAATATTGTGAAGACATGAAGGCTTCACATCGACCGGTGTTGTACTAGCAAATAGAAGGTTTTGGGCTTACTACACAAGATTTTTTAATTCAAGACCCCCGTTCGAGTGGCCATACATGGGGTGCAAGATTAAGATCTGTTTAGGAGGCACTCCAACCTGAAGAGGTTAAGCTCAACAGGGTTTTAGGGAGTACTACTTGGTCCGTATGACACATCCACACTCGTAATCTTAGGTTTTCCTTTAAGATTCACATTTATATACCGATTGGGGTAGCTTGGCTTTAGCTCTGTTGCTGGTTTGAGTTGCATTGGGGTGATGAAATCCCCAGGTAGACCCAATTTCTAGAGGCAATAATCATTTCTCTTACACCCATGATCGCATTATTGTGCAAGGGGAGAGGATACTTCAGTTATTGCATCTGGGTTACACTAGGACAAAGTGGGTCTGGCTTTCTAATCACCTAGTTTGCACAAGGTGAGAGCATATTCACCTACCACTTTTAAACACAATCAAACAAAATGAAAGACATGTTCATTTTAAGTGCACCAAAAATAAAATCTGTTGTAATCTAAAAAAAAATCACAATGTTTAGAAGTGAGTCTTGGACATTCAAACCTGCAAAATAACAAGTTAGGAGTTTTATCAACTAGTCTTGGACCCATGAGGCATAATTGCCACACACTACAAACAAAGATTAGTAACATGAAAAACCTATGCTAGGCAAAATGCAAAAAAGAAAACCAGAATGCCAAATAGAAAAGAACAAAAAACAAAAAAACCAAAATGCAAAACAAGAAAGAATAGAAAACAAAAAAAAAATTGAATGCAAAAGGAAGAAAAAGTTACCAAGAAAATGCGTTGCAGTAGAGCGAATGTGTCTCGGTCCCACGTTATGGTCTGACAAGCAAATGCGTCGATTGAATCCTCAAATTCGGCTCATTTATGCCAGATGCAGCTTTCCAAACTGTGTATGCGGCACCTCAAAGCAAGTGCGTCATTTTATCCTTTGAATGCATCGCGACGCATCAGATGCGGCGCGATAAAAATCAAATATGGATTTCTGTACCTGTACCTACAAAAATGACAGAAAACCAAAAAAACCATATAAAACAGAAAATAAAGCAGTTGGGTTCACCAATGTTTCAATGGGTTAATTTTTCCTGAGGTTAGAATATTAAATATTAAAGCACAAAAAGCCAAAGAAGCTATCAAGTACAATGAAAACTAAAACAAATGAAATGATTATACTTGTCACTCGTTGAAGCTTCCATCATTCACCTTCATAGCACATTCTAACTTGTTGATTGTTGCCCTCAAATTGAGTGTGTGAGAAATTTGATAATAAAGACCATGTCCTAAACAAGCTTTGAAGGATTTGAAGTGACTAAATGAAACATAAATGTCTATTCCTATGACAAAATGACTACAATACTTAAGACTTGAATTGAGTATGCCAAAATCATAAAATAAAATGCAAGTATATGCGTGTGTAATGTCCCCCACTCGATAGCACCCTAGAGACCACATAGCCTTTTAATTCCCAGGGCTAACATTGACATTGAGGGAATCCTTTAATTAATTACTAATATTGCCCACAAGTTCAAATTAATCTTAAGTGGTTTTGGGTAATTAATTAAATCACTTTACTAAGTGACCTTGGGGGAAGCATTCTTAAGTGATTTATGATTTATTTATAACATCACTTTATAAAAGGGTCACTTATTATTAGCATTGTGAAGATACATCAAGGACTCAAATTATCAAATATTTCCTTTCCAAAAGTCACGGGTTTTTGAAAGGGAAATATAAAGAGGTGAAACACATTTTTTGATTTGCACTTTTGAATGAGTATTTCACTCTAAGCAAGTATCGAACCTTCATGGCTGTGGAGATTGAAACCCTAGTACCTGTTTCGACTATGAGACATTAGTCCTAGCAGGGATTCGAAGCTATCTTCTATTGTAAACAAGTTTGAGAATTGATTGGGAAAAGGAAAAATGAAATATCATCTAGCTCTTTCATGAGTTTTGATTTTTGGAAAGATAGCACCGTTCCAGAGCTGTATGCGAGTTGTTAGCAGTTGAAATGGAGGTGTATGATCTTAAGGAAACCCTAGTCGTGTTCTTTTGAGCATAAAACAACAGTTCCAGGTGTTCTATTAAAGAAGCTGAGCAGATTGGAGAAGACGTGTTTGAGAAAAAGAGAAGTGCTTCATCTTCTATCAATCTTCTGAGATGTGGACGTGGTAGGCAATTGTAAGTGGTGGTGTTTGTTAGAATCTAATTGAATACACCATCTACCAGGAGATTTGAATATCAGGGGAAGATTTCCAGTTGCTGCAAGTAAATTTGGGTATTGTTGAGTCACCTTCTTCAGGGTGCAACATAACATCAAGCATCCCCCTCAGGTACATTTCTTTGCATATTTTGAGCTTGTTTTGGCCTTCCTACGCCTTAGGGAAGCATTATCTATTGTCAATAAATATTAGAACCTACTGGTATATTTTGAAAGACTATATTATCATAAAATATTGATGTAAACTATTGTTACAGCATGATGATGTTTTTATGAATATTGTACCCATGTTTGTATTATTCTAAGACTGATTTCTAAGTAGCTAGTTAACTAAAATCAGATATCTATTGACACAAGTTGCGGCCAACTATTACAAGTGGTCTATTAGTAGCCCAACTTAATGATGTTCATAATACAGGTTGAAAACAAACTTCCTTTTAATGTTGTTAATTTCTGAGAGGTTTGTATATCAGTCATGCTCAATATTTAGATAAGCCATGAAGGAATCTAGAATGTACTTAAGACTGTTCTCAATACTCATAGTTAGTTGGAGATTACGTTCTGAATGTGAGTTAGAAGTGTGCATTCATTATCTCTGAACTTTCTTACAACAAAATGTGCAATGCTTTATCTATAAACTAATTATTTGTTTAACAAGAATCATTTGGAAGTATATCTTCAGCTCAAAGCAACCTTAACAGCATCTTTGACAACATACAACGATCTCCCTTCAAATCAAACAACCAACCGAAAATTATAATAACATATAATCAGCTCATACATCAGGGGTTTGTCAAATTCTAAAGGGAACAATACAAAAAATTTAGAGCAAATTTTGCAAGGCTCTTCACAGCGTGTATGTGTGTGCATAGTCGAAAATGTGAGCAAAATTGGCATTTTATAGAAAATGCAATTTTGGATGGACGGACGAGATTGAAGAAGCTCAAAATTAGAGGACGGGATTTCATGTGAGAATCCCTAATTAGGGTTAGGGAAAAATTATTAAATAAGTGATCAAGATGTCATTTGATAAAATCAAATCGTTGGTCGAGAAGAAATGTGATAATTAGTCAAAAAGATAAAGATTTTTGAAAATCAAGAAGATAAAGACTGCTTGATTTGTAAGATTTGAAAAATTAAGAGGATAAAGACTGAACTGAAAAGTAGATTTGGAAAATCAAGAATTTGTTCAATTACTTGATTTTTGGAAGAAGATTACCACTTTGAATTAAATAAATTCAAATATTATGGATTTTGTGTGACAATAAATAATCGATTTTTCAGATTATTTACTAAAATGAAGTGACAGTTAAGAATGTGAGATCATTTTAAATAATTCATTTATTTAAAATGAGATAAATGTTAAATTAGACAATTAAATAATTAAAGATAATTATTTAATTTAGAGGATTATGACCGATAATTAAATAAATTAATAAATTCATTTAATTGTGAGAATTAGTGACATATTAAATAAATAAATAAAATTCATTTATTTAATAATCGAGAAGACATAAATGAATAAAGGTAATTAAATAAATTAAGAAGTTTATTTAATTGTAAGAGGACAATAGACCCTTAGTGACATATTAAATAAACAAATATAATTTATTTATTTATATATCATGAAGAATAAAAGAGGTATGAATTTTTAAAATAATTATGAATTATTTAATTAATAGTCAAATATGGACCAAGGACATAATTAAATTTCATTGTATTGTCATATCTGAAATTGTTTAAAATGTCCAATTTTGGTCTATGCATATTTAATATGTCCTACTCATCAAATCATTTTCTTATGAATTACGAATTCCTGACTTTGAAAAATATTAAACAACAAAGTATGTTCACACGGATGCGGCTAAAGTGTAGACAAAACACATCTATGTACATACAAAAATGTTGAACATACATAACATGATCGAACGACATAACATGGGGCCGCCAAGACAGGTGACGAACTTGACCAACAATGCAATATTTGTGATTGCTCCCCTATATTTATCAAATTTGCCACTCCTGGAATGATTTTAAAAAAATTTCTCCCCTATGATTTATTAAATTTGTGCTTGTGTTTTAAAAAAATTACCACCTAAAGAAGAAATTAAAAATAATGTTTAAGTAAATTTAAAATAAAATAAAATAGTTTTTATATAAATAAAATACGTTTTCAATAGTTTTAAATTAAAATAAAATAATTGCAAATTAAGTTAGTTAGTACAATAATTAATTATTAATATATTATTATAATTGTTGTTATAATTTTTTTTATGCAATTAAATTTGTATTATTGTTTTATAATTATTAAATTAAATTAAATTATTATATTATACTATTATATTAATTCTATTATTATAATAATATTATAATAATAAAATAATTATATGTTATTATATATTTATTATTATATTATATATGTGTTATTATATTTATTATTATTATTATATATGTTTATAATGTAATTTTAAATTTGTATTATTATTTTATAATTATTATGATATTAAATAATGTTTTATTATCTTATATTATGTTATAATATATATTATACTATATTGTATTATTATATATTTATTATTATGTTAAATTGTAAATTATATATTAGTTTCAGGATGGGGTGATGGATGGTGGTTAGGGATATAAGGAAGGGAAGATGGAAGGTTAATGAAATGGGAGATACATAACAATTTGGATGAAAAGATGCCTAGATAATAAATCTAATTGATAATGAAATGATTATGATCGATGAAAGATGATTAGATTAACAAATCTATATTAGCCTAATGAACCTAATGTATTAATTAATGATGATGCATGATAGTTGATATGGTACAGTATGATATAATGATGCAAGTTTCATTCAAATGCAAGCATAGGAAAAGTGGAAGATGAAAGATAGAAGGAGAAAGAGGGACGAGGGGAGGCAAGTGCACATGAAATCAATGCTTAGGTGAGGATTATGGAATAGATGGGACATGTGGTTGAGGGATGGTATAAAATAAAAATATATGGATGAAGGGATGGGCGATTATGAATGCAATAATTAAATTGATGGAAATTGCGAGAAGTTCCATAAGATGATAGAAGTTACCAAAAAGGAATACTCAATTAGAAATACAATTTAATTTTCATCTGACTTCTACTAATGATGAATCAAATTCTATAGGAGAAGGAATCTTAAATAAAATCCATGAAAGAGGAGATGGAAGCACTACAAAAAACAAGACGTAGGACTTGGTTGATTGAGTTGAATGTAAGGAATCCATTGGTTGCAAGTGGGTGTACAAGAAGAAATTTAGAGTAGAAAAAACATTAGAAATGTATAAGGATAGTTGGTGCAATGGGTTATTCTAGATATAATGAATATAATTTGGTGACATATTTTCTCTTGTATCTATGTTGAATTTGATTAGTATGTTGTTGTCTATAGCTATTGTAGCCACCTAAAATTATATATATATACAAACTGCTATTAGAAGGATAGCACTCTTTCTATTACTTTGAAAATAGATTACATTCCTTAAATACAATATCTAAATATATTCAATATTTTAATTAATTGAAGTTTTAAATTTTCAAAACCCTTGAAAATTTTGTTTTGAGATAAATTAATATATGTTAAATAAAGATAAATAATTGAAAGAAAATTTTAACTTTTTGATACATCTCAAATGATTTTAAGATTTTAATTTTCTATTTTTTGAGTAGTGGTGTTAGGGAAAGTCGCAAAGAAACATTGTCACTAAAACATAATAAAACTCCATTTCTTTCCACGATGCAACGAATGAGACATTTATTAAAGATGAAAAATAAAGGGACCCATTCAGAATAAATACCAAAATGATTCAACCTCACCCATGCGAAATCAATATTAAAACTCCATTTCTCTAAACAAAACAAAACAAAACCAACCGTCAATCACTAATCGACACATACAGCTGTAATGCCATCTTCGCACATGGGTGACTAGAGATCCATATCTAGCGGAGGGTAACATTGATTTATAATACCATTTTTGTGTAGACCAAAGACTCTTGGAAGAGGTACATGTAATTTATAATATGAATAAAACATATATTTAATCATATTAGAAAGCTATATTTTGTTATATAAAAAATAGTAATCAGTTAAGACCACCAATATAAAAAAAAAAACTATTAAATTTGATTTCTAAGAGTAATATATCTGCAATATCGAGGAAATCTGATTGTATCGTCTGTTACAGCCGACCTGATCTGAAATTGTCTAAAACGTCCAATTGTGGTCTATGCATATTTAATATTTTCTACTCATCGAATCATTTTCTTCTGAATTACGAATTCCTGACGTTGAAAAAAATTAACAACAAAGTATGTTCACACGGCGCGGGATGAAAGTATTATTTAAATATTTTAGGGCAAGATACATAAGGAAGGCTTATACAACTATTTAAAAAAAATATAACTATAATGGAATCTTCGCACATGGGTTACACAGTCACGGATGTGCGAAGGTGCCAACTAAAGCTGTTTTATTTTATTATAAGATGCCATTGAAGATGAAAACAAGGGCTAAGTCGTCCGGAGAAATGGAATTTTATTATATTTTAAGCTGTTTTATTTTATTATAAGATGCCATTGAAGATGAAAACAAGGGCTAAGTCGACGGAGAAATGGAATTTTACCGTACTTTTCTATCGCCATGCTTTTCTGCTTTCCCCGCCACTATCGGTTCTGCTTTCCCCGCTGCTACTGTTTGCGTCAATGAAAGGGAAGTACCGAGTGACCACCTTAGCAGGTAAAGGGCGGAATTAGGGGAACTAAATATCAAGTGAAGTTGGTACGTATAATTGAATACAGAGCTAAAGCAATGACTTCAAACCGTTCTTTGGTAAGTGGAAGTTAAACTCCCTGGAATGAATCTCTCGCTTTCCGTGATTTGGGGATTAGCAAACACACACGGTTTCACAATTTTTTCAGAGCTTATGTTCCCCTCTATCAGCAATCTCCAGATCGACGGTTTGCAGTGTTAAGGGGTGTATAAAACAATTAAACAAATCTTAGCCCTCCATCATTTTTCGCCATTTTTTTGACTATTTTCTGCCCTTTTTTTATTGCTTTGCCCGTCGCTATTAGTTTCCACTCCAAACTCTTCCCTTCACTTCTCCAATTTGGCGAGCTGCAGCCTGAAAATAAGGTTTCGATGAGGGTTTTATAGTATGTTTATTAAAATGAAAATTACCGCCAAGATTCTAATAATCAACACATTTAGGTTTTAACATTACGACATCCTTTATCCTACGAAGTTGAGTATATATTGACATAATTAATATATAGTATATATTTTATATTATAAAAAATAAATTATAAATAATATAATTATACTTATTATTATTATTATATATTATAATTTTTAATAAAATTATTAAATACATATATAAAATGATTATAATTAATAATTGGTATAAGGCAAATTCATCATAAGCAATTCACCCACGGAAAATTCACTGCCAAAAATTCACCGTGGGAAAATTCACCACCATGAGAATTCACCGCGCAAAAATATTAATTGCATGAATTTTTGACAGTTAATTTTCTGTGGCGATGAATTGCTGGTGGCAGTGAATTTTCTCGCGATGAATTGTTGACGATGAATTTTCCCAGAGTGAATTTTCCTAGAGCCTTAATAATTAATAATTACTATAATTTTATATGGTACAAAATTTAACATATAAATATAATACATAATATAATTAATATATAATATATATTTTATATAATACAGATTAAAGTATATTTAATATAATTATATTTATTATTATATATAATAGTATATATAAATTATTATATTATTATATATCCCTCCAATCCTTTTATCTATCTCTTTATCTCTACATCTCCTTTTCTCTTCTCATATATCTCTATATCTCTCTTTCTCTTCTCATATATCTTTATCTCTCCCTACTTCTCTCCCTCTCTTTATCTCCCCCTATTTCTCTCTCCCTCTCTCCATCTTTATGTATCTATCTCTAATTCTCTCTCTTTGTCTATCTTTGTATCTCTCTATCCCTATCCTCTCTCTTTGTCTATCTCTTTATCTCTCTATCTCTCTATCAATTTATCTCACCATCTATATCTCTCTGTCTCTCCCTCTCCCTCTTCCTATATATCTCTCTATCTCATCTTCACTATCTCTCCCTCTCTATCTCTTTGAGCTATCTCTCCCTCTCTTCCCCATCTTCTTCTCTCCATCTCTACGTATTTCTCTCCCTCACTCCCACCTCTTATTTTTTTCTCCTATTTCCTCTCTTCCTCTTCCTCCTCCTCCATTCCTCCTTCCTCTCTCCATCTCCCTTTCTCCATGTCTTCCATGTTTCCTCTTTCCATATGTCTCCTTCTCTCTCCATCTATTTATCTATCTCTAATTCTATGTTTTTCATCTCTTCCCATTGTCCTCCACTCCTCCTCTCCTCTATGTCCTCCATCATGTCTCTGTCTCTTTCCATCCATCCTGTCAATGGTTTCATGTCTTTCTGTCTCCCTCCTCCTCCTCCACTCTCCTCCATGTCTCTCATCTGTTTGATTATCCCTCTTCTCTTTCCTCCATTCCTCCCATCTTTATCCATCCATCCTTCTCCACCTCCCCTTCCCCATCTCTTTCCTCTATCCATATTTCTTCTTCCATCTCCCTCTATCTCTCCATCTCCCTCCATATCCTTCCTATCTCTATGTTCCTATATCCTCCCCTCTCTCATTCTCTCCCTCTCTCTCCCTCTCTCTATGATTCCATCTCTTTCCATCATCTATCCTTTCTCCTCTCTCTTTATCTCTCCCTCTCCTTCTCCATCCCTATCTCTATCTACTTACCCCTCTCTCCCTCTCTCATTTTTCCCCCCTCTTATCTCTCCCTCTTTCTATCCCTATCTCTCCCTCTCTCTATCCCTCCCTCCTTATTGCAAACATAACATGAGCTTGTTGGTAATGGAGCTTGACTATATTCCTGATTTAGAGGTTTTATTTCATTCATGTTTGGATCCTTGTACGTGGATGCATAGTTGATTTGAAGCTATAACTTCTCCATTGAGACCTTTGTTGCATAAATAGCATTATTTATTGAATGGCCTCCACAATTTATCCTAATTGACCTTCCACACTTCTTCGGCGTACCCATTGTACACTAAGGTGCAATTGCTAGTTTTATTATAAGATGCCATTGAAGATGAAAACAAGGGCTAAGTCGTCCGAAGAAATGTAATTTTATTATATTTTAGTGATAATGTTTTGTTTTGTCGCAGCATACCCACCTATATTATTATAATTGGTAAATATTAAGAAACTTTAAATAGTGACCATCTCCTCTTCTTTTGTCATTTTATGATTAATTTTTTTCCTATTTATAAATTTCCTCTCAATATGATTTAAACTTTTTTCAAACTTATAAATTTTAAATTGTAATAGGTATTTTATATTACAACTGTTTTGTATTTAATCATTACACTTTGACTATATATAGTGGATAATATGTACTTGTTCAAATTAAATGCATCTTACATAAATGTTTTAATTAATTTATAATGATAAATAAATTCAATAAAATAATAAAATAATTAATATAAAATTAATTTTAGAAAAATAAAATAATTTGAATGTAATATTTAGTTTAATTCAAAGTAATAATATTCATTATTCATATATGTTTTTGATAAAATAAGTAGGGAAGGATCTTGAATCCATTACATAAAGTTCACCATAAACAGTGTCAAGAAATATAAACAACTATAACAAAAGTTGGCCACTAGGTCAAACCAAATTAAAACATAGCATAAAAATAGTATAACAAAGACAAAACATAATACAACACTAGACAAACTAGCAAAGAGAAGTTGAGTCCTTTGATAAGGAGCTCATAATCTCCTCCCAACAAGCAACATCCAATGTTTTGTTTTCTACTAATCTTCCTCTAAAAAATTGTTTCCTTTGTTTCTTCTTTAGCCTCAACTAATGAGTAACCACCCCAATCACCAACTTCTTCATAATGCAATCAATAATTTTAGAAAGTTCATTAAAGGCTTTCTCCATTTTAATAAACCCATTTTGATATACATTCACGTGTTGTACATGTTCTCCCATTTTTATCATAGCTTTTGCATTCTCCTTGATCATCCAAATCCTTCTCAATGTTACTCTAATCTAAAGGTCTTATATCTCAAAAAAATAAGTATCTGGGGATATTCTTTCACATCTTCTCATGTTTCTAATTCTCCTCCTAGCAATTCCAACATTAGTATCCCTCATTACTAGATACATCTTCTTCATCTCACTAGAGGGATTCTCTTTAAACACCTTCTTTCTTGAGGAGAGGGAAGAGAATCTTCAACATCATCCGAAGGGGAGATGTCTTCTTTGAGTTACAATGTCTCTCATATTCAAACAAAAGTGATTCCTTTGTATCATCTTCATTAACATCTTCCCCAAAATCCATTTCTATATATCTCTTCTTATTATCAAACATTTTTTTTTTCACCATCAACAACTTTAGCCAATATTTTTGACCTTCCTCCCTCGAGTGCTCCTTACACACATCTTTAAAACCCTCCTTTGTATGAGATAGAAATAGCAGAGTCCATCCATGATTTTTAGCTTTTTCGTTCTTCATACTTTCCTTTTCCCTTCAAGTCTTTAAGCTCTTCTTTGTTTTACCTTTTTTTCTTTGATAAAAGTAGCAATATCTTCATAATTGGCAAGGTTCTTCTTACTTTTTCCAAAGATGTGACTCAACTAGAGGAGAATAAATAGTAGGGGAAGCCTTTATTTTGGATAAAGGAGTAATTTTTTAAAGGGCTTCTCCCAAGGGTAGGGGTTCAACAAGTCATCCATAAACATAATTTTCTTTTTGCCCTTCCCAAAACAAGTAGGGGTATTAGGTGAGGGGTTGTCGTGTTTAACAGCCAGGAGCTAAGGTTTTGGCATTTAAATTTTTAACAAGGGAAGGACTATTAGTAGTAGAAGGATGACCCTTTAAGAGCTTTACAAAAACATTAGGGTAACATAGGTTAGAAGAAGGAGAAAGACTCAAACTACAACTATAGAATCTAGAATCAACCCTCGGTGTAATGGAGGACAAGCCCCCTTAGTGACACATTTTTCAATGATGAGAGAAGATAAAAAGGAACACTAATTAAATTTGTGTGTCTTAGATGATCAAGCAAGAGGAAATGGTACACATGAATGTGAACAATAGGGGAAAGGGGTTCTTTATAACCTAGGTCATAAAACACCACTATTCTCCCATTGTCATTCAAATATGTCCTAGGATCCCAAATTGGATTGACTATCAACCCAAAGGGTGAGTCAATTCTCAACAAGGAAGGCCTAGGAGGGTATTCTTTAAGCTTTGAGGTGTTCACCACCAAGCAAAAGCTTGGAAAAGACAATTTAACATTCCACTCACAAAACCTAGTAATGCAAGCCAAATAATGAGTGCAAATGATGAAATTAAGCAACAAAAAGTTAGGGTGTGTGTACCTGGGAAGTCTGGAAATGTGACAAGGATTCTAGAAATGAAAAGAAGCTATCAAAATATGTTATGGAGGACTAAGAAAAATTTACTATCTTATTAGTCTTGTTGCCATTTTTCAAGGCAGATGCAGAATCTTCAGATGTTAGAACCGGATTCGAAAGAATCTCTGAAAAATAACCTTAGGAGGACTAAGATGCCCTAGGTGTCTTATTAGTCTCGATCTGAATTTTTGAAATCTTTGAATGTGGTCCTAAGGCTTGATGTCTGCACTTTCGTCTTCTCTAATCTCAGGTTTTGAAACTTCCAGATTTAGCCTGTAGGTGAGTTTCCTTGAAGATTAAAACTTTGCAATGCAACTTTGCAACTTTGCACTTCAAATGATCTTCAAGTCTTCAACCTAAATATGCAATCACAAACACACAAGATGGGAAAAACTTGTTGATTTTTAGTGAATGGGGGTTTGCCTTGGTTAGACCCCTTGTTGGTAATTAAACCTTGGACTTGGGTGAAATCACAATATTGTGTCTCACTTTTTGCCCAAGATGGACATTTACATCAATATTTTTAATTGAATCTTCATCTTCTAAGAACTATAGCAGCTAAACCATTAAGAATTTGAAGATGATGCAAACTAGTGGTTTGTGACAATTTGTGTGTAGATTTTAAATATATATATTTATAAAAAAATTGAAATAAATCATGAATCTTTAAACATCTCTTTTAATAACTAGTTTTAAACAAAAAATAACATTTTCAAAAAGTAACAGTTGTGTTGTACAACATAGTATTTTTTCTATAAGACTAATACTCCTCGTCGGTCTAATAGACTAGTTACCAAGAAAGAAAAAGGGAAGACTTTCAAAGAGATTTTCAGATTTTTACAATAGAGATGAGAGTGTGAGTATGAGTAAGGAGGAGAAGGATGTGGGTGAGGAGGCTTTCTCGGGTTCTACTAGTAGCTCCTCTCATGTATTTGAAAGTCTTAAAAGGGGCCCTGCCAACATTAAAATCAAGGAGGTTAAGTCTTGCACTTCTAACATCGTGAAGGGTAAGGCTCCAATGGAGGAAGGCCAAAGCAAACAAGATGCTTCCTAGGAGGAGATTGTCAATATGAAAAACAAAATTGAGAGCTTGGAGAAAAGACTGTAGGAGGTTACTTGGTTTTCCTTGAAGATCAGGCATAGGTCTATCACTACTCTTTGTTTGCTACAGAAGGATAAGGCTGCGAACGATGTGGAGGAAGACCCTGTCAACAAGGAACTGCTTAAGTTCCTCTTTGAGGATTGGGCTACTATTACACTTGTTAAGCCATGCAATGGGAAATAGTTTTAGTTTTTATTGGGTTTTCATTTTTTGACTAGGGTGGGTTATTTCAGCCTTTGATCATGTTTTGTTTTTTAAAAGACTTTTTTGATATGTTTAATTTTCTCTATAACTGGTATGACCCTCGGTGGTCTGTGACTTTATATTGAATGCTATCATGATGGACTCTGCTAGTAGCTTTAGATTGGTTCTATGTTTTTTGTGATGTTTTTGATATGTTCTGCTTAGGGTGATGGTCTGGTTTTTAGACTTGTTGTCACTGTGTTGTTAGTGTTAATCTCTTGTGAATGGTTGTGGTTGCCTTGTTTTAATGGGACAACACCCTTGTTTTGCTGCTTTTAATATAAAAAACATTTTTTATATAAAGGATAAAATTCTAATTTTTGAAATATAGATTCTCAACATCAATATATATGGAACGGATATTTTTTCATAATTTTTTTTACATATATCTTTTTTAACTAATTTTTGAAGTCACTGTAGCTATAATTTGGACATGCATGTGTGTTGTACAACCTAACTTGTTGTGTATATATCGAAATCCAATTTTTCTTTGTTTAGTGAAAAAAGGACATCAATACCTAGGGAAAGGATATTTTTTGAAAACAATTTACAATGGTTTACTATTTTCTACCTTTGTAGAACAAAGAGCTTGATGTTTAGAGAAAAACCTATGTTCAATAAAAATTAAAAATTAAATACAAGATAAAATTAAAACATATCAAAAATATACATGTTGGAAAGCTAGTTACAAGGGCTACAATCTTGCAAAATATCATTTCTAAATGACATTATTTAATCCATCAAAAGGTATAGAAAACATGTTTTTTTGCCAGCATTTTGATAGGTGCGAAGAAGACTCTATTGTGGTTATGATTTAATACTAGAGGGGTTCTATCCAAGGGGGTTTGATCTAAGGGGGTCTTATCTATCCCTCTTCAATTAAAACCATTTAAATTGAACTTTTCAAGGCTAAAATCATTAGTTTTTCTAAAAAAAGTGATTTCAGGCAAAAATAGCATATCCCAAAAGTGAGACACACTATTGTGGTAGCACCCAGAATGAAATGAAATAAAGGAAAAAAATGATGAATGAACAACGTGCAATGTTACAACTCACCAAAACCTTATAATAAGGTGTTGCAAAACTACTTGAAATGACTACAATGGATGTGGTTTTTGGCTCTTGCTTGAAGGATGTAGATCTTGCATAAAACACTTGCTTGAATCATAAACCCTACATCACAAATTTTAGCACACTAACAAACATGATGCAATAATCTCCTTGATATGATGCTTGAATCTTGATGATGGCTCCAAATGCTTGATGAAATGCTCTTGAATGCTCTTGATCTCATAAACTTTCCTTAGAAATGAATTCTTGTATGCTTGTTATGATAAAATGATTGAACGGACCTTGTATTTATACTTATCTATGCTTAATATCCTGAAATTACACCACACCAAGCCGACATATGAATTCATTAATTAAAGGAGGCTAAATCCCGCCAAAATTTGAAATTAAATCTTGAAAATACCTAAAGGGGGACTAAGACGCCCTAGGTGGCGCCTTAGTCCTAAGGCATGAAACTCGGGGCACAAACTCCAAAAAGAGGCCCATTTAAGGCACACTTGAAATCAAGGCCCCAAGACATTTTGGGGACAAAGATGCCCTAGGTGTCTTATTAGTCCCAGTCCAAAAATCAAGGACACATAGCCAAAATCATTAAATTATCATTTATCTATTGATGTTTGTCAGGAATAGCTAGAGAAAGATGTAGTTTATTAAGCTTGTGGATGCAAAATAGGACCAATTCAAACATAAATATGGATAAACAAAGCAAGGCATGCCCAAACAAGTGTGAAAATGCAAGGGTATGTATTTTCCTACACTATATTTAGCCCCCACTTTAGTGAAAGAATGAACTTGCTTCAAACTCACACTAAAGTAGCTAACCACACAATCAAGAGGGGTTCCAATGTATGAATGATAGTAAGATAAGATGACAATAACCAAGAGGGTGGCCAAGCCACCAGGATCAAGATCCTATGGAAAACCAACATAGGCACAAAGGAACACACATGCAAATGATATATGAAGCCATAACCATATCGCAAACATACACCATCAAAGATAGAAAAAGAAAAAAGAAAAAGAAAATGCAACAGATCAAGCTTCGACTAGCCATCCAATGTGTTGTGGATCAAGTCTAGGTTGTTTTTCCAAGAGAGGTTTACAAGTGGAATGCATTTTCCACTATTCAAACAAAGCGCACACTCACAAGGGCTAGTGAACCTAGTTGTCGACTAGGTGAGTCCCAAGAGGTCCATATCAAAGTCATACCCCCATGAATATGATAGGGTCATATTAAAAATGTGCACTCACCAAGGATAGTGAAGCTAGGTGTTCCCTAGGTGAGCCCCAGGGGACCACACCAAATCCATACCTTCATGACTTTACTAAGGTACAAAAAGAAAATGGATGAGAAAGAGGTATGTTTGAAGGGATTTGGCTTAGTTTGTGTGATGTCTTAATCTTAGGGGACATTGTTCCTAATGTCTCCAAGAGAGGACCAATCAAAGGATAAAAGATTCATAACTTAGGGAATGCAGTGCATCGCATCACCTCTAATAGGAATGCAATATGCTAAGATAGATCATGCTCTTGAAGGACATTACAAGCCCAATGTCACCACAAAGAGAAAAATGCATCACATGAAGAAAATCACATCAAGGAACATAGAAAGAAAAATGCAAAAATAATGCCAAGACAATGCCAATGTATGCCCCCACTTTAAAGAAATTTCTAAACACCATGTTGTGAACAATTACTTTAAAGTAGCCAAAAATGAAAAAGGAAAAGAGGGTTTCCCCCCATAAACACATAAGGGATCTATGGATTTTGGGTTAGTATCTGTCTTTGTTGTAATGATATTAGAGAGCTCAGAACTGTCATCATTCCCCAAATACACATAGAATTGGAAGAATGACACAAAGAGAGTGAAAACAAAGGAAAAACCTTTTGAGTCAACATGGAAGAGACATAGGGTGTCTCGACGCCTTGCATCATCCCCAAAAGGAAAACACAAGAAAACAATGCAAATAAAAGGAAAATATAAATGGAAAGGACAAAAGCTTACAACATATAGAAGAATGAAGGTAAAAATAGGGGTAAGTGCACCAAGATGGTTCCCAAAAAGGGGGCTTAAGTGGCCACTTTTTTTCTAAAATAAGGAAATACTGACCTTGGACATGAAATTGATGATAGTTACACTCAAAATTTTGAGATGGAACAAAAAGAAGGATCGAAGTGCTCCGAGTCTACTTTCTAAACTACTAATTTATTTTGAAAATGGTTGAGATTAAGGGGTTCAAATGAGGGACGTACACAAATTGGTGTTGATTAAATTATTTAAATTGTTGATTGAATGGATGTGATTGGATCGATTAGATAATTGGATAAGTGTGATTGGTTTGATTAGATGATTGGATAGAATAGATTAAGTGATTGGATAGGTACGATTGAATTAAAATTAAATGATGGAAGATGTAAGGGATCTTAAACCTAGTCAAAAAATCACCCTTAGTGGCCTAGAGCATTTATTGATCAAGTGGATGATCACAACACCGAATCCACCTCAAAATAGAAATGGATTGATTTGGGCCGAGGATGATAACTTACGACACCGAATTCACCCCAAAATGGAAGTGAATTAATTTGCATCAGAGTTGATGATTGATATGAAGGATAACAATCAAATTCAAGCACTAAGGTCAATTTGGATAAGAAATTTTAACACAAGGTTTAGGTGGTTTGATGATGAGTGGTGTTTATATGATATGGATTATGTGATGCAACAAGTTCACTAGGTGATTATATGGGCTTCCCAAATGAGTTATGGGAAAATTCAAAACGAGTGGGCGTATTGAGAGAATAAATGTATGGAGGCTTGGGATGACTAACAGAAATTTAGAATGATCAAACCGAGGTTTAGGATGACTAAACAGAGGTTTTGGAGGTTCAACGAAGGTTTGGAATGATTAAACGGAAGCTTGGAATGATTAAAGTGAGGTTTAGGATGAATAAACAGAGGTTTTGGAGGTTAAACGAAGGTTTGGAATGATTAAACGGAGGTTTGGAATTATTAAATAGAGGTTTGGACGCTAAATGGAGCTAAACAGGGTGAATTTGACTATTTAGGGGGGAAAATTCACCCCACTACAATAAATAGGAGGGAAAATTCGCCCCACTGTAGTAAACAAGAGGGAAATTTTTCCCCACTGTAGTAAACAAAAGGGAAAATTCACCCCACTGCAGTAAACAGAAGGGAAAATTTGCCCCACTGCAGTGAACAGAGACTTGGTTTAGATGGAAATGACTATGGAAAGGACTTAAAATGACAACAATAAGGCTAAATTGTTAAAAAGTTTACTGGCTTCTCACAAGAAAACACTTTCAAACAAGAAAAATCCTACGATTATTGTTAAGGGTATGGCCAATAAAGGTCTTAATCTAGGATGCACAAGGTGTCTAGGGAGTCCTTGATATACTCTCAATACATGGGACACAACCGTGAACACCAGTTCGTCACAAACGTGAGTCGGGAACCCCAACGAGATACTGAAGGGCTCAAACCAACTCTTCACATCTATCTAGGTATCACCCTAGATTCGATGCTCCACCAATTACGACATGAATGGATTGAGGTACAACTTTCGCTCTCCCTTCTTTATATACCATGTCGGTACGTGTGGTTGGAATCATCCCTTGGGGTGATGAAATCCCCAAGCAGGTCCCACTAGAAAGAAGGCACTAATCATTTCCAACTACTCCCTAGGCTCACACGAAGTGTAAGGGGAAAGTGAAAACAAACTAATGCCCCCTTTGGGTAACACAAAAAAAAGACACAACAAACAATGGATATTACTTCCCCTAATTAAACTTTATTCCTAGATTAACTAAAAACAAGGATAGCTTTGGAAATCTATGCAAACAGAAGGTCCTGCAAGCAAACGTTAATTATTTTATACTTCTTTTCTTCACCAATTACATAAGAATATGCTGCAAAATATTAGAAAAAATACCAATATCCTTGCAACAAATAATGTTAGGGGGTTAGAATAAAAAAAAGCAAAAAACTAGAGCAAAAACTAAGCTAAAACAATCATTTTACCTCCTAAAATGTGTTGTTTTGGGGCATATCCGCCCCACTGCAGTCACCAAGAGGGAAAATTTTCCCCATTGTAGTAAATAGGAGGGAAAATCCACCCCACTATAGTAACCAGGTGGGAAAATCTGCCCCAATGCGGAAACTAGAGGGCAAATTCGCCCCGCTGTAACAAAATGTCAGAAATATTTCTTAAATTAGGGTGTATCTGCCCCTCTGCGGCAAACTAGTTAGAAACAAAGTATAGATAAGGGTGTATCCACCCCTCTGTAGCAAACTTGTTAGAAACAAAGTATAGATAAGGGCATATATTCCCCTCTGTAGCAAAACTTGTTAGAAATAGAATATGGGTTAGGGCATATCTGCCCCTCTGCAAAAAACTTGTTAGAAATAGAATATTGGTTAGGGAATATCCGCCCCTCTGTAGCAAACTGGTTAGAAATAAAATATTGGTTAGGGCGTATTTTCCACTCTGCAGCAAACTAGTTAGAAACATAATATTGGTTAGGGCATATCCACCCCTCTACAGCAAACTTGTTAGAAATAGACTATTGGTTAGGGCGTATTCGCCCCTTTGCAACAAACTTGTTAAAAACAAAGTATAGATAAGGGTGTATCTGCCCCTCTACAAAAAACTTGTTAGAAACAGAGTATCGGTTAGGGTGTATCTTCCTCTCTACAGCAAACTTGTTAGAAATAGAGTATAGATTTAAGGGTGTATCTGCCCCTCTACAGTAAACTTGTTAGAAACAAAGTATCGATTAGGGTGTATCTGCCCCTCTACAACAAACTTGTTAGAAATAGAATATGAAATTGGGGCATAGTTTCCCTTTTGCAATCAAATGGAGGGCACGATTGCACTTTTGTAGTGAACTAGAGGGTGCAATCGCACTTCTACAGTGAACCAAACAGCGCAGTTGCCCCTCTGTAGTGTACAGGAGGGCATAGTCGCCCCTCTGCAGTGACCAATAGGGCATAGTCGTCCCTTTGCGACCTATACCTACAAATAATCTCAACAACAGCAAATGTAAAATAGAGGAACCCATTTGAAGGTCCCACCGAGCGTGCTAAAAATGTGATCCTAAATGTTATCCTATTCTAAAGATGCAAAACAGCTTCTCCATGTTGATGAATCCCTTGTTTGGGCCTTAATGTTTAAGATCCTTGTGTGCTCCTTGGATGGCTATAGATATGATTAAATGCAAGATTGACAATGTGATGGGATGCAAATGCAAATGGCTAGATTGGCTTGGCTAAATGAGTGAAAATACTTGTGAATTCGATGCTCAAAATGACAACATGGGGATGCTAAAATGACTAAGTGTTCTAAATGCATTAGAAGAGGGGGTATTTATAGAGAAATTTGAATTCTCTAGAGAATTCAATGGTTGAGATTGGGCCACCAAGGTCAAGATGTAGGGCTATGGTGAGTTGAGGACTCACTAGACCTCACATCTTGACATGTGGAATGTGAGATAGCCTAGGATAAGATAATGTGGAAGTGAGGTGGAAGTGAGGTGCATGATGTGGAAGAAGGAAAAATACCTTGGGGTGTGAGAAGATTTCCTCAAAAAGGAACTTCTTGTCCTCAAGTGAGGATGAAAGTGACATTTGAGGAATTTTGGAATTCCTCAAAAATCTACATGGAAAATGAGAGTGGTTGGAGAAATAAATGTGAATTAACATTCTTAGGAGAATTTAGTGGATAATAGAGGGTCTCCAAAAAGGTGGGAGTTTGTCACATGTGGATGAGGTGACAAGTCAAATGTTCTAGAAGTTGCATGGGGATAAGTTAAGCCTTGAAAGGATAAAATGTGAATTAAAAATTCACATGGGAAAGAAGGTCAATGCTAAGAAATGAAAATGAAGAGGTTGACTAAAAAGGGATGTTAAATGTGGCTAATGACTTTGATTAAGGTTGTGCAAATACCTAATTAGGATAATTAATGAGATATTAGAAGCAAGTGGCAAATGTAGGAGGATGTGACATTAATCCTTGATTAAGAGGATGCACATCCTAATCATGAATCAATTAAATTAATTCAGATTAGAAAGGGATTATGGAGGATGTGACAAGGAGGGAGAAAAATAAAGAATTTTAAATTGATTTTATTCAAAAAGGTTAAATGACTAAATTAAATAAATTGATGTATTTATTTAATTTAGAGAGGGAAAAGATATAAGGTTAAGGACTTTAGGAAGAAAGTGTAATATTAATTAAATAAATTAATATTGATGGAATGGATGAATAAAGAGGTAAATTTGATCGTATAGGAGTGATCAAATTTAGATGTCTACAATAATAACCTCCATTTTCAACAACTTTTAGGAAAATATTTGGCCTCATTCTTCAGTATTTCTCTATTTACTATGACCCTATTCTACTTAGAAAATATTTTTTACAATTTCCACATAAATCCAATTTATAATAAAATACAAGTTTAGAGTAATTTCGCATGCATAGGTATACAAAATTATATGTGAACACGTAGATGGCCAATGAGATGTATTTATTTTCTTTATAAATCAATGTGTTCTTTAAGGATTTTTCTTCTTGTAAATTGTATATGGATTTCCCCAAAGAATTAATGGCACATCAATTATCTTTAAATACAATGAAATAACAATGTGTTGCATGAATGCATGTTTAGTCAACTCACAATGTCTTCTAGAAGGGGACTATAAATTTGGATTTATAATATGAACATTTAATTTTTTTGGTCATTCTTATATGCCTCATAATTAAACTAGCAATTGCACCTTGGTGTGCAATGGGTACGCCGAAGAGTCGTGGAAGGTCAATTAGGGAAAAATTAGGTCTATTTTTTGGAAACATTTTACAATACATGAGGTCAATTGGCAAGCCATTTAGAAAATGATGTTTTTTGTGCAACAAAGGTCTCAATGGAGAAGTGATAGCTTCAAATCAACTATGCATCCTTTATAGGGATCCAAATACAACTGCAACAAAGCCTCTAAATGAGGAAGATAATTAAGCTCCATTACCAATAGGCTCATGTTATGTTGCAATAGAGAGAGAGGGAGAGATACAGATAGAAAGAGGGGAAGAGAGAGGGGGGAAGAGAGAGAGGAGGGCTAAGGAGATAGAGGAAAAAATAGAGTGAGAATTAAAGAACAAATAGAGAGGACTTGAGAAAGAGAGGTATATACAAAGAGGAGAGAGGTGGAGAGAGAGACAAGAGAGATAAATGGAAATAGATATCGAGAGAAGAGAGATTAATAGTTAAAATTGCATCGATAATGTAGATATCCAAATTTATCACTTTTCATCTAAACATCCTCTTATCCGAGTTAATTAAGTAATATTACTATTATTTAGTTAATATCCTTAATTCTGCCAAATCCCTAAGGTATTTATTAATTAAATACCTTACCCTCTTTAATCCCCTTTTCATCAAATGAATTAAATAAATATTACATTTATTTAATTCCTCACATGTCATTTTCATCTAATCCTAATCCATCTCCTAATTTCTTCATTAAGGATGTGCACATGCCTAATCCTTGATTAGGATGTGTCACATCCTCCAACTTTTGCAAGTTGGCTTATAATCCTCATTTATCTTCTAATTACTGATTAATTAATCTTATTCAGTACCTTGGTCAACTCTTCCCCCCCAAGGAATTTTTAATTCCTTTTTTATTCCTAGAATCCCCTTTTCCCATGCATCTTCTAGAACCTTTGACTTGTCACATCAAGTCACATGTGACAAACTCCCACCTTTTGGGAACATTGTCTTATCCACTAGATTCTTCCAATCATTGTGAATTTTTAATTCACTTTTATTCACCCAAGATTCTTTCCATCTCCCAATGTACTTGGAAGGTACTTGTCCTTCCTCCACCTCATGTACCTTTTTGACACCTCACCTCCATCTCATATCCCCTTGGCCACTTCACCCTCCACATGTCAAAATGTGAGGGCTTGTGGGTTCTCAACCCACCATAACCCTTCATCTTGGCCTTGTTGGACAAATCTTGACCGTTGAATTCTCTAGAGAATTCAAATTCTCCTATAAATACCCCCTCCTCAAGGGCATTTGGGGGACTTAGCCATTTCATAACTACATGTTGCCAATTTGCATTCTCAATCATTTACCATCATCTAGCTATCCATTCTAATCATTTTGCACATTCCATCTTGCATCTAGCTACATCACAAGCCATCAAGCCATCCAAGGAGCATACATATCAATCCAAATCAAGGGCCAACCAAGGAGTTTCAGCTGCAAGGAGGAAGGTATAATCAGTTATCTTCATTTAACATTTTCCTCTTTGTATTTTCAAATTCCTTAGGCTAATCTTGAGGTGTTTCATTATATTTTCCATTGCACTCCAATTGCTTAGAATGGGTTAAATATTTTGATATCACAGATAACATCTAAAGAAATCTCCTTCCATTATGTTGTGACAAATGACATGCCCTATAATAGAGCTCCTATACCAACATTTGCAACTACAACATTTGATATGTCATTCACAATTGTACTAATTGGGAAGGTGGAATATCTATAGGAGAGAGGGCCAAGGGAGGAGAACACTTGGAAATTTCATAGGACATGTCATTTTTCATTGACATGTTATAATATATTTGTTGGTTTGAATCCATTGTGATTGACCCACTATATATTTTTTCCACTTCTCTTGTTTACACTGTTTTTTACACTTTTGGGAGTCTTAAATTACACTAGCTATGGCACCTTGTGCAATGGGTACACCGAAGAGGTGTGGAAGGTGAATTAGGAAAAAAAAATTATATTTTTTTTCACACATTTGTGTAGTAAATAAGATCATTTGATAGGCCATTTGAGAAAATGATTTTAATATTAGTATTAATGTTTATTATTATTATTATAGAATAATATTATTATGTAGTTTTTTTAAATTTTATGTATTACCTATTATATAATTATATAAATGTTTATTATTTATGTTATTATTTTATGCATTTATTATTATATTATTAATTATTAACTATTGTATTAACTATTATATTGTTATATAATATAACATTATATATTAAGAACCAAATTATTTATTATATATTTAAAACTAATTATTTATTATATTTTATAAGGGTAAGGATGTCGTAATGTTAAAACCTAAATGTGCTTATAACTAGGGCGTAATTTTCATTTTAATAAACATGCTATATTAATTATGCTAATTTATACTTAACTATGTAGGATAAAGGATGTAGAAATTGTAAAACCTAAAATATACATTATTAATTATGTTGTAATTGTAAAGCTTAAATTTGCTCATTATTAGGTTCTTTTCCCTAATTTCCATTTTATTTTAAAACCTAAATGTGCTCATTATTAGGAACTTGGCCGTAATTTTCATTTAAATAAACATACTCTAAAACCCTCGTTGAAACTTTATTTTTTGTAACTTTGACTATACACATTTAATGAGGGCCAAAATATTCTTCATGCAAAATTATGCGAGTTATGGGAAAAAAATGTTTGCGAGGATGAACGATGCTCCCGTCGACATAAAAGAGGACAACACCTGCAAAAAGAGTTTTCAAGGTAAGAGTTTTTGCCACAAACTTTTTTGCATCATTGTTGTGGGAAAGTTAAAGTCTCGAGCATGAATAACACGATGAAAATAGAGGTGGGGAAAACAAAAAAATATGGTGAAAAACAACAGAAAAATGACAAAAAATGGCAAAAAATGATTAATAGATGAGATTCCTTTCACTTTCAACCAAGCCCTATCTTTCATTTTCCACTGTTGATAGGAAAAATGCCGGCACTTTTGGAAGAAGAGGACTGGGAAACTGTCTGGTCCTGGTGCTTTGTCAAGATGCATTTGAAAAATGGCCTTTTTGACTTCTTCTCTTGCAAAAGGTGTTGTTAGCATTGCATTATTTGCCTCTAAAATTACTTTTGGGATGTTTTGGGGATAATCCCATAGCTAACACTGTCCATTGCATCATCTAGAGCTAGCATATATTTGAAGTGCCTAACAACCTCATTATGAATTTCCTCGGTTTCCTTTATTAATTGATTACAATGGAAGCATTACCTATGGATTTAGTACTCTTTTAAATTTAGAATTTAAATAATATCTACCATTGATTAATAATGTAAAGATAATATTATGATATATTAAAATATTATTTGTATAATTATAAAATAATATTAATATAATTTATAAAATATCATATAATATTAAATAGAATGTAAATAATATTTTATTGATTAATAATTTAAATATAATATAAATATATATAATAATTAAAAATTATTTAAAGATAGTTTTAAATTATAAAATAATAATAATATACATTTTAAAATTTAATATAATAAATTAGTATTTTACTATAATAGTAATAATTAATAATATACTATTAACTTAATATTATATTATATAGAAAATCTATCTTTATTTATTTTGTTGTTATGTCTTGTATTTTAATTCACATAGACTAAACATTAAACATAACAATCCATATATTAGTTATATAAAATTTTATAAAATATGATTTAAAAATAGAATATATAATAAATAACTAAGAAATATATGTATTGTTTTAAATATAAATAAGTATAAAATATAATGTAAATATTTCTTACTTAAAAGTAAAATATGTAAATATTAAATTTATAACTTATTTTATATAAATATATAATTTTAAAAAATACGTATACTCCTACTACGGATAAGCTTAATCTCTCAAGTTTTGAAAGTCTTAAAAATTAATTGGTTTAGTTGTTTTCCACTTCCTTACTGGAGGACAAATTTATGAACACTTGTCAAACGTCACTAAACGTGTCAAGTTGTAGAAAGCATGGTGATATGAGTCAAATTCGCCATAATCATAAATAGAGAGAAGAAAGTTTTGTGTTTATTTCAGAATTTGCTCGCTAACCAGTGAGACGACAACTTCAAAAGAGGGAAAATCATAGGATAGGCTCCTTTAAAGTTTACCTCCTTATGGGGCCATCTAGCCTGAAGACTGCTCACAATGTCTGTGAATGGAAATGGAAGTCGAGTGCTTCAGTATGATGATTAATTGTCCAATACATCATATGCAACCCTTCTGCCACCCTCTCTTCCTCTGATTAGATTCTGAACATTCAATCTTGGGTTTTTGTATGGGGCTCTCTTACCTGACTTTTATGTTTTTAAAATGCAGGCTTGTTTTCCTTCTGTCAGGCTTCTTTACTTTTGTTTGAATTATAAAATGTAGGCTTGTTTTCTTGTGTTATTTTCCTTTGATTGTTTGAATTATTGGTGTAGAAATTTTCAATAGTTATCTTTTTATACTCCTATTTGAGTCGATCCAAAAGCTCAATATACCTTTTCTTTTAACCCAGCGAAAAAAATGAAATTAATAATATCTGAAGATCCTTTTTTTTTCTTTTTAATTCTTGGGCTATTCAATTTCTTAGCTAGGATCCTTTCAATTGCACTCGTCTCCAAATGTTGCAACTATATGAGAATCACTTAAATGGACCAATTCCGTGGGAGTTTGGAAGGCTGTCAAAGTTGCAAGGAGTGTATACTCAGTTCAGTGGGTAATTGGAGTTGCAAGTGCTGGATTTCGGTAACAACCAACTGAGCAGCGTAATGACCCTGGAATTTGGGAAAATGTAGTAGTTGAGATGTTTAGTTTTGTGGAAAAATCATTTTGTTAGTGGAAGCAGTGGTTTATGTATTCTAATAGTATTAATTAATTGCTCTAGCTTGGAACAACTTGTTTTGGGATTTAATTATCTCACTGGTGTCTTGCCCACTTCATTTGGTCGCCTTCCAAATTCACTCTCATTTTTAGCATTGGACTCATGAAATTGGGGGAAACATACCAAATGAGATTGGTAATGACTTTGATTAAGGTTGTGCAAATACCTAATTAGGATAATTAATGAGATATTAGAAGCAAGTGGCAAATGTAGGAGGATGTGACATTAATCCTTGATTAAGAGGATGCACATCCTAATCATGAATCAATTAAATTAATTCAGATTAGAAAGGGATTATGGAGGATGTGACAAGGAGGGAGAAAAATAAAGAATTTTAAATTGATTTTATTCAAAAAGGTTAAATAACTAAATTAAATAAATTGATGTATTTATTTAATTTAGAGAGGGAAAAGATATAAGGTTAAGGACTTTAGGAAGAAAGTGTAATATTAATTAAATAAATTAATATTGATGGAATGGATGAATAAAGAGGTAAATTTGATCGTATAGGAGTGATCAAATTTAGATGTCTACAATAATAACCTCCATTTTCAACAACTTTTAGGAAAATATTTGGCCTCATTCTTCAGTATTTCTCTATTTACTATGACCCTATTCTACTTAGAAAATATTTTTTACAGTTTCCACATAAATCCAATTTATAATAAAATACAAGTTTAGAGTAATTTCGCATGCATAGGTATACAAAATTATATGTGAACACGTAGATGGCCAATGAGATGTATTTATTTCCTTTATAAATCAATGTGTTCTTTAAGGATTTTTCTTCTTGTAAATTGTATATGGATTTCCCCAAAGAATTAATGGCACGTCAAATATCTTTAAATACAATGAAATAACAATGTGTTGCATGAATGCATGTTTAGTCAACTCACAATGTCTTCTAGAAGGGGACTATAAATTTGGATTTAGAATATGAACATTTAATTTTTTTGGTCATTCTTATATGCCTCATAATTAAATTAGGCCAATCTTGAGTAACGCAGAAATGAATTTGATCGATAAGAAGGTGATCTCAAGACAAAGAGAAAAATTGTGGAAGTAAGTGTGTACAAGAATGCAACAATAATGAATAAATAAAAAATGTATGATAATTACTATAAATAAATATAAAATAAAAATAGACAAACTTAATTCAAAAATAAATTATTTAAAGCAACGATTCTCTTATAGTGGGGTTTGTCCTTTGCTGTAAAAGATAAATTTGTCCCCGCACTTTCATCAACTACTCCAGCATGCTACGCTGTAGTCCACCCTAAATTATTATAGTGCCTTGAGATTCCACATACCATTATAGACTCCAATAATTTTTAAAAAAAAATATTTAATTGTACATTAAAGACATAAAGGAGACGGCGACATTTCATTTTACTTTTATAAGTGGAGGCCTTGTAATCAATCGATTTGGAGCCGCCCTCCCTCCAAAATAATATTTATTCTTATATATTAAAAATAAGATTCTTTGTATTCTTTTGGGATCCGATGTACATCAACTTATATTAAGCATTTGGAATTGTAGTAGTTCAATATTTATGATTTCTACAAATTTTAATTATAAAGTTATTATATTGGTAAGCGCATATTTTGTTAAGATTATAAAATGTTAAGTTATATTAAATAATTGAGCGGATTTTAATTATTTTGAGTTTTTTTTATGTTAATATTTATTTAAAATGTTAATATTAATATTTTTTCATTAAAATTATTTGATTATGTTAATTGTATGGATAACAGCGAAACATATAACTATTAGATCTAGTTTAGTTTAGGATCAGGATGTAAAGTGCAACCTACAATCCACACCAATAGAAATGGAACAATTCTATTGCATCCCATCTAATCATTATTCTATGTCTAAACTTTATATTTGAATCTTCTTTTGTTGATGAAAAAATAAAATTTTTCTACATGCTCCTTTTATTTGAATGGTATGTGGATGATCAAATGAGATTAGATACCTAGAGATGTAAATGAATGTCATTTTGTGCATTTAAATACAAGGGGATAATGATAAATCATGCAAACATGAGTTAATTTAGTTGTAGGTAAGAAAATAATGGACAAGAGTAGACCCAAATTTGGATTTAATAATTTTAGGGTTCATGTTCACGTTTGCAAGGTCAATGCCATGCCCATTGGAATGAGCTAGGACATAGAAATGGTAATAATACCATGTATAAGAGAATGTATGAGATAAATGTAATAACAAGCTTAATAAATGTGCAATATGAGTAAAATATTGAAATACAAGTACATATGGATAAGGTATAAATAAGTATACATAGAAATATACATCTATATGACCTGGATAAAAAAAAATCTTAGAAAGTGGGTTTTACTTTACAATAATTTGTGTCCTTTATTGATATGTAATTGTATTAAATCTTTCTCTTAAAATAAGAACAAAACTAAATAAAAATTGATATCATGGATATGCAAATTTCACCATTACAATTAAAAATTTAATAAAAGCATACTATTTAAAAATACTAACCAAATTAACTTTCCTTAATCCTTAACCTTAACCCTAGCCTTGTAATGCTTAAACCTATATCAAGTGTGCTTGTCTATCATCATAATTGATAATCGTCAGCTAGAAGGGATCCATTTTTTGTTATTCTATATTTTAGATAAATCAAAATGATGCGATACATGTTCTAAAAGTATTTAACTTTTATTTTCATATACATGAAATTGAATTACACTCCATTTCTACTCTATGATTATAGTGGGATGATTATTAGTATTTTAAATCATGTGATGAAATGTTTGATGCTAAGAATGAAATTTGGAGTTCAATTTTTTTAGGCGTTCTATTTTAAATTTTAAACAACTCATTTTATGCATATTATTAATTTTACACTTTTCTTGTATAGTTTATACAATTTCATTATAGTTTAATGTTGAATAATATATAATATTATTGAACTAGTAGTAAACTACTGACGTATATTAATATAAATTTTAATATATGACAAACACATAAGTCTAAAATACACTCAATTTATAAGATTGGTATAAAAGCTTTGGACATAAAATATAAATATTAATCATCAAATAGACAAAGCGAAATACAAGCATGATTCTTGCAAGAATATATTTTGTACGTCACTAATAACTATGAATTGTCTTTAATAAGAAGATGATTAAATGTAATTGGCATACCTACCAAAAGTTTAAATACATGACACACCAAAGCTACTTCTATAGGTATAAATTGATTGATTGTAGTTATGCAAAGAATAAATGTCAATATATGTGAGGAAATAATAGGCGAGTATCAAATAGATACAAATATGTATGGATATAGAGAAGGCATTTCTTTTAGTATGGAATTATGTGTAAATGAGGGATAAATAACAATATAGAAGAATGGGTATAAATTTGCACAAGAGTGTGTCAGTTTTTAATATATAAATTAAAATTAAAATATTCTCTCAAAATGAACCTAATAGTAGATAACATTTTTAAATGAACCTAATAGTAGATAACATTTTTAAATGAACCTAAGGTATGTACACCTCGTATTGTGGAGCACGAGTTAGGTGCCTCCCTCATATTGGGAGTACGAGGAGTCCCATATACTAAGCGGTCTGTAAACCCAAAAACAGATCGCCTGGTATCGTGGACTATAAAAATAATATTATTATTATTATTATTAATTTCACCATTACACATTACATAAATTTGAGGTGTATGTGAATCCAAGAATGATCATGCATCTCAAAATATGTAAGAACTCACATACAAATATTCTAAATACTAATAAAACACAGAATGATATCTAAGTTTAAATTTGAATGATCATATACTTGAACTAAAACTCATATTTAGTAAACATATCCTTATGAAAATCTAAAAAAATATATGGTTCTAATTTAAATTTTAAAAAAATAAAGAATCATGGGTAATAACATTAATTTAAATATTTGTGAAAATTTTAAAAACCTTACATCATTCACTTATCTTTCTTTAAAATATCAATTTTATTTTTTGATCTTTCTAAAATTTTAATTTATTTTATAATAGTTATTACAATCAAAGATATAACTTCACTAAGATTAAGAGGAAATTGTACAAGAATCAATGGATTAAAAAAAACTCATTAACATAAATTTGATGACTCTTTTCACATCAAATAAATGATTAATAAATTATAATGTTAGTTATACTAAGATACTATATACAATAAATCTTTTATATATAATTTATTGTGTAATTCAAGTAAGCATACTTTCCTTAAGTTTAATATAAGCTAATCCAATAAAATAAACATAAACAAGAAAAATATTAACCTAGATTAATTAATGATAGAGTTGTTAAAATCGACAATTAGAAATAAGAAAACTAAATGATAATGTGTATACCAATTAAATGGAATAAATAAATTTAGTTAGCTCTAGATATGAAGAAGATGCATGATTGTATTATAGGTGCTAAAATCAAGGTGTATTGGGCCTAGAATTATGTAATAATATAGTTGAGGGTTTTATTTAAAAAATAAAATATGTTAATATTATATTAAAACAAAATTCATCCAAACTACATAAAATTGTCAAAACTAGCTAACTAGTCAACATTGAAACCATACCAAATAGGCCCAAAATTATTGCAGACATAATAAGTGTTATCTTTCTAATTTTTGCATCAAAAATTGAATTTTATTAGTTACTACATATGTAACAACTCATACAAATCTGCAAACAACTTCTACACAAACCCACAAACCCACAATCCCTTTTCACTTTATTCATCAATCCTACACCCAATTATAAAAATATTCATATAAAAATTTATGGTGTTTCTAGGATTGACATGTAAAATTATTTATTAATATAAAATATTCCAATTTAACATCAAGAACTACATCATAAAAACAACAAAATATGGAAACACAGTCACAAACTCTCACTCAACACACTCCATGGAACATACTAAAACTTTGACACCATTTAATTCCAAACTAAAAAAAATCCTTCAACACTTGGAGCTGATCTAGAACATAAAAATCAATAAAAATAATATTCTCTCACAACATGAAAAATATCCCATGATAGACCACATAAAAAAGTAATAAATTATGCATATAAACTTCACCTACAACTAGAATATCAGATGTAACACTGTCAAATTGCACTAACTTGAACTAAGAAAGATACAACTCCAAAGAATAATCTTTGATAATAATATAATGGAAAATTACACATGAAAAACTCTAAAAAATATACAACAAAACAAAATTCCAAACTGCAAAACCACACCTACAACCAAGTACACTACATTGAAACTAACATATTTTCATTAGCTTGTGAAGCTCCATTGCATTCCCTCGATGAGAATGCTCTCCTAAATCAAAGGGTTTTTACTATACCTCTTGAAACTCATGGGTTTTCTTACCCAAGCCACAATCCCTCATGGATTTCATCTAAACAAGGATATTGTAGAACGTTGAGTTTATACAATGAAAATATGAGAAATTGAAATGGAAAAAGGATCCTTCCTTAAGAAACATTTGTAATATTTATATGGCTTAGGGAAAAATTAAAATTTCTCCTTTGGTGGGAAAATAGTAAACACAATAATATCTGAACTCCTACTCCACCTTGCATGCCAAAATAGATTGCTACTTACAACTATCAACTTGTAATCACAACTTGCATAGATGTTGTCATAGTTGTCATAAATCTTATAAAATAGCTCATTTCTATTACAAAATAATCTTATCTATAATCCACACCCCTCTTGAGAAAATGAATACCAATATTTGATATTTAATTATTCCCAAATAAAATATTAACTTTTGAACTTATAGAAAATAGAGAAATATTTAAATGCATTTTTTTCCCTATTTAAAATATTAGTCCACAAGAAAATAAAAATGGACTTATGATATTACCAAATAAATTTTATAGAAAGAGGACATGACAAGTATCCTCTTCCCCCCAATTTACATATGTTTTGTAAGCACCCACTTACAAGTACATTGACACCCAAGACAATATTTTGAGGCACCAACCTCTTGGTACACTACAAACGAGTTTTGAGGCACCAACCTCAATGTACACTACACACTTGATTGAGCACCAACCCAATCTATCTGAGGCACCAACCTCTTACAAAATTACAAGTTCATATGTGCAAAATACTAGTTCTACCTTAACCTAAGAATGCACCTCTTTTCTTCACCTCTGTTCTGTAACACCCTCTCACAATTCAATTTTCTCTGCTTTTCACCATTCTCCACACTTCAACAATTTTCTACTTGTATTTTTTTATCATACCTTCATGAACAAGCCATCTCTCCTTAAGCCAAAACAATCACTGGCAACATTCAATGCAATTGTTGTTTTTTGCTTCTATCAATCTTAGGTTTTGATTTGCATTTAATTCCATATCCCTGTATACTTGATCTTCTTCTAGATACAATGTATTTGTTATTCTTAGAAATCTACAAACCCTAGATTAGATATACATTAAATGATATTTCTGGTGTGATTGATCCATGTCTAATATACTAGCCACCTTTTCTTCTATGCCACATTCTATACGTCTCATCGCTAATCAAATTAAGTAGTTGGAGCAGTTGTGTCATAACCCAATTTTATTGCATTTTTAATTATAATATGATCGAATGGATTATTGACCTAAAATTCAATATGTTGAATGGAAATTTTGATATTTTTGAAAATATTGAAAGAAGTTGATCGTCGTTGACTATGTGATCTTTTTAAATTATCATATATATACTATTATGATTTGAACGTTACTGATGAATTTTGGCAAGTGCAAGTGTGTGCAGTTGCAGGGTGACACTTGAAGGATGAGAACACGGTTGAAGTAGGATTTTTTAGTCATATCAAATGGTAAGCTAGAAGGAATTTGGGTGCACACACCACAAAATGGCATGATAACTGCATTTTTAAAATACATACAAAAAATTATATTGAGCTAACTGAAATGACAGGGTGATTGAAAAAGATAGACTTGTGAAAGAAAAATACATGTGAATTGTTATTTAATTGTCTATCTTGATTTTGTGTGAGTTTTAATTTGATAGAAAATAAAATGTGGCTTACCAAAAGAATGAATGTGTGTATTTCAAATAAATAAAACATTATTTCATTCAAATATTGATGCTTGAAAATTGAATAGAAGTTCATTTTTATTTAATATTTTAAAAAATATTGGCATATGAGACATATTATCATTTACAAACAAACATAATATATAGATATATAGAAATGTGTATGTGAATGAGTACATATATGTGAATATCAAGTATGTACAACTATATGTGTGTGTGTGTGTGTGTATGTGAATGAGTAAATATATGTGAATATCAAGTATGTACAACTATATATATATACATATATTTATATTTCTAAGAGTTTGAATTCAAAACTGATATTGATCATTATCGAATTGAAGAGAAAATTTAATGGAAAATATGGGAAGATTCCCCAAGTCGTGGCATGAAAACACATTATGGATGATTAAATTGAAATGGATAGTGGGTGGCAATAGCAATAATTCCATAATGGAAGTTCGAACCAACATCATGCAAAAATATTTCTATCTTGATATGCATATCCCAAGAAAAACATGTTGAACAGTATCAACTAGATTGGAGGCAAAAAGCAAGAACTTAGTGGAAGGGAAAAATCAGTCAAAAGCTTAGGGAAAAAGCTCGATCTAGAGATAAATCGAACCCATATGAAAATGAGATAGAATTTCTTATTATTTCGTCTAAAATACTTGTAGTCTTCTTTCCCTTCTGTCAAATTTTCAATAGCGGCTGAGATTTAGTCTTTTTTTGTCTATAATAGAAATGGCTTTGAGCCTATGTAAAAGTGTAGAATTGACCACCATTTGGGTCACATGGCCTATCAACCTACCTTGGATGGATAATACCTAATTCTTAAACACCTTATTGGCTAGCTATTAGAGCTAGGCCGAGGCTTCAAAGCCATAATGTAATTGGTTGTCACATAATCCTTGCAGGAAGATGCTAGCCATTCTTTGGCTATCAAATTTCATTTTGATTGATAAAGTATTTAACATATGATATCAATGTGGAGGATCGACCATCAATCCTATGGGGTAAGGTTTAGTACCCACCCCTATATCTTATCTTTTTATTATTTTGATAATCATATTGACTAGCCCGATCATGGGAATAAGTCATATGAATGAATATTGTAGCTTTTTTTTATGAGTCACCGTCATTCTAAAAGAATGATGGAGGAATGAAGTAGTGTTCTGGATATAACCTTGTATGATTCAATCTATAAGATCAATAGGCTACAATTTTTAAAGTATTTGTAGGTCAAATGTCGAAGTACATGGTTTTATTCCAACATGCCATTAATTGGCACTCTCGAAATCAGCATTTGATTAGTTAAGGAAAAATTGTATTAGTCATTAAAGGTATAAGTCAATCCAAGATCGACCAAAGTATGATTTGTTCACAGATTCTTGGAACCTTTGAAACATGAGTTCTATCATATAACACTGAAAAAAATTACTAACTTGTCTCATGACTGAATGATTGTTTAGGTTTCATAGTGACGAGCATATCATTTTTAATTTTATTCTATAAATAATTGCATAATGGATTTTTAGTATTGTTTATATGATTAAATTTATGTATGATGGATATTTTGTTCTATAAATGTAACTTTGGTTAGTGTGGTTATGATAATGAAATTTTAATGGAATTACTGTGTTACTAACGGTTTGAGTTAGCTAGAAACAGCATTGTAATAGTGTAAATAGTGAATGCTCTGTTGTAAATGACATTTTTTAATCATAAACTGTAACTATTTAGTTGAAACAACATTGTAATAGTGCATACAGTGAATGTTCTATTGTAAACAACATTGTTTTGTCAAAAAATATAACTATTTAGTTGGAAATATCATTGTATTATTGTAAAAAGTGAATGTTCTACTGTAAACAACAACATTATGTTGTAAAAAGGGTATGTGTAGCTGAAAACAATTTTGTTCAGTAACTATTTAGTTGAAATAGCATTCTTTAGTTATAAACAAGGAATGTTCTACTTGGAAAGAGTTTTGTTCAGTAACTGTTTAGTTAAAATAGCATTGTTTAGTTATAAACTATGAATGTTCTACATGAAACAACTTGAACATCTTTAACTATTTAGTTGGAAACAATAATTAAAAGTTCTATTATAAACAATAAATGTGCTCATACGTAAACAACGTTATTGAATATTACAACCTGTATGATACAAATAGAACAACAGTATGTGAGAAACTGTTAATATTGACTTATTCTAGATTGAATTACTTTTTTAAAATATGAAAAATGAAAATGTCAAAATGGAGCATTATTAAATGATAGCAATTTGATTTAATGGTTTTATTTTAGAATGTATGCACAAATCAATAACATAACTAGGCACATATATGTGTATGCACATAAACCTTCGTCTATGCATATACACATACTTGTGACATACCTATTATTCCTTGCATACACACCCCAACTTTTGCTTGGAAAAGTTGGGGACCCCCTTTTCTTTTTCTTCTTTTCATTTTCTTTGTCTTTGTCGGATCTAGAACCAGAACAGAAAATTTTCCAAGGTTCATGTTCCTGGTTCCATCCTGATCCCGGTTCCCCGCTTTGTTCTAGTGTTGTCCCATCTTGTTCTTCGTCCCATTCTTTTCATTTTGTCTTGTCTTTTGTCATTGTGTTGTTTGTTCATTTTGTTCTTCCTCTTTTCGGTCTGTCTTTTTTTTGTCGTTTGTCTATCTTTGTCCTCGTGTCGCTTTTTTTTGGTTTCGTGTCGTTCACTTCATTTTTTTCGCTTCGTCATTTTTGGTTTTAGTCGGGAAAATACAAAAAAAATGTAAAAGTTAGAAAATTTTGAAAAATGGAAAAAATTATGTCAAACCCGGACCTGGACAGAATTTTGGGCAAAGATTTTTGAAAGTCCTTTGTTCCCAATCCATTCCCACTGCGTTGTCAAACCCAGACCCGGGTCCACACTCGCACCTCAATGAGGGAAATAAAATGTTCTTGGTTCTTCCCTTATTCCGTCTCCGCTCCCGCACTGGACTCATCCTGCCCCGGCAATCTAATCAAAATCAGACTCGAAGGGAACCCTGAATCGGGAACAAAAGGAAATGTTCTAATTTTGAATCCACTTCGCTCCCACTCATGCATGACTTCGATCCCACTCCACTCCCCATCCCGCTCCTGACATTCACAGTGAAAATTGATTGCAGAATGCTTTGAATTGATGAAGAAATGTGGAAGCAATATTGTAGGCAGTCGTTTATAATATTGATTTGATAATATGCAAGTGCGGACTCAGACCCGAATTCATACCCATACTTGGAATAGAAATTCCTAAGGCATGTTATAGCTCGGAACCTGCCATTTGCGAAGTAGGGAAAATGAAAATAAATGCTGAGAGTTGGGTCTATCTCTGGTCCTGCGCAAGGAGAATGAACTATTTTAGAGAATGCCTCTCAGGGTGTAGTCTCATGGAACATAAATGATTGCAGAAGGCATGCAAACAGTTTTACAGGATGCTTTAGAGGAATCCCCAGTCGAATGCCATTTTCAAGGATCCAATCAAAGTGTATTTTGGAAACTTTCAAGTAGACAATTCACTGAGGGCACCATAATCAAAGAGTACACACAAATGGATTTTCATGAGTGTGATTGGTAAAAGTGAGAATAGGGTAAAGATGATTTCCAAAAACACAAACAATAATGTTTTTGCTAAACAGAAACTCTCTAGCAATTGTTATTAGCAGGCGATTACACCAAAGGCCCGCAACCTTCGTAAGCAAACACCAGATAGTAACAACGGCCAGAGTGGAAGTAACAATGGCTACGAGATGGAAATGGCAATGTCAATGGAAGATCATCTGGAAGTAATAATGGGAGTAATGGACAGAAGGATCATAGTAATGAGCAGAGTAGTGCTACCGTCACTTCAAGGACAAATGAGAATTGTGAAACAGGGTATCTTTTGGATGAAAGGAGCGGAAAGCAACAGGATTTTAAATCCATATAGCATTCTCCTTAATGTTATTTTATTTTAATAGTTTAAAATAACATTAAATTAAAAGAAGATTCGTTACTTTTATTATTTCAATTATGAACTTTAAAGTTAATTTACATTAAATTGAAATGAATAAAATTGGTTATGAATTACTTAATTTTATAAATACATTAATATGATTTATGCCTATAGGTGTCTTTTCAAGGATATTGGATTAAGAAGAATAAAGTCTTTAGCTGATTTATGGCTTACGTACAAATGAAGAAGATTTTGAAAAGATCAATAAACTGAAAGTAAGTTGAGCATTATGTGGAGTTATCTCAAGGAAGGATATTACAGATTATTGTCCAAAAGGAGAACTTTGAGTCAAATAAGGAATTGTAATTGTGAACTGAAAGTCAACTTGATCCAGACTGGAGAGTGGAGCTTTGAAACCGAAATCAGCTGAAGTCAAACAAGGCTACAAAAAGAAATTTATCTTTTTGATGGAATTGTGTGCACAAAAAGCTACAGCTTTTTGATGTCTGAGTTTGAGGAGGAAATTATGGAATTGAGCTACAAATTGTCAAATTAAGATCATTGTAAAGGGTTGGTTAGACACTTAGGAAAATGAGTTAGAAGTTTTTACAACTTAGTTGATTAGAGTTTTACAGTAGGATGGGTGATGCATTTTTTTTATTTTCTTAGTTTAGATGAGGTAATTTGAAGATATGGGTTTTTGTACACTGGTGATCTTGCTAGATTTGTAAATGTTGCTTATTTGTTTCATTAACAGTAGGAGCAGCCAGATTTAAACCTTCTTTAGGTTATGTTCTGGAATGATGTTTTTTTATTAATCATTTGATTTGGAAATCTTTCAATGAATGGAATTCTATCTTTTTCTTTTGTTTGAATGATGATTTGTAATCTGCCATTAAAATTTGCACTATGAATGAATAGTTGTGTATGGATTATAGGTTTATTTATTTTTCAGTTCTAATTTATGGATTCTTTGGAAAGCAACAAGTCTAATTAGTTGAATGAATCAACATTCTTCTTTCTTTTGTGTCCCTGATCTATCTTTTTCCTTTTCTTTATACCCCCTATTAGAGTAGGTTTAAATAAGAATTTGATCTCACGGAAATCAAGATGCTCAATAACCAGCAGGCCCCTTGAACATTACAATTACATTGACCATTGAGCAATATCAGCACAGTTAAGAACCAACTACCAGGACCTTGGGAGTTAGATTACTAAATGTTGTATTTCTTTTTTAGGATAAATAGAATAGAGATATTTTGTTTAAATGTTGTTGTGTTATTTTGACCATCAACAATACCTTCTTTTGTTTCTTACTTAATTCATTCTTAAATGGATAATCATTTAAATGTTGAATGTAATCATGGGTCATGTGAATGATATGACTGAATAATATAATGTGCAGTTCCATTTGATTCACATATCTGATTTCTATTTAGTGAGGAAATTAGTAATCTGATTTACTTTTCCATAGAAATATGTGAGAAGAATATTCTTGTACTTGAATAGAATAGTGATACCTAAGTAGACTAGAGCACCTTAGGGTAGATGCTGCTAGAGGGTAGATAGTTGTTATGAAATATTGTGTAGTAGAAAGTTACCTTCTAGGAAAGGTGCTAAAATGGAGTTCAAAGAGTATAGGTTTTCTTTACCAAGACCTATTGTTTGTTGTTGTAACAAATTTTTTATGCTTGGACAAGCAATATAGTTCATTTTGTATTTATGGACTATGTGATAACACTCTCTACCATTCCTAGCATAGATCTTGCATTTTCTTTTCTAACTTGTAGATAGAAATTGAATGTTGATGTATGGGCACACACCATATTCTATCTTGCAGATTGTTCTCTTGCTAAACTTTTTGTTTAAGGTCAGGTATTCTTCAAGTTGGAAGAATTCTAGGGAAGTTTAAGCTTCATGGTTGGGTGGTAAAGTGCTTCAACCATGTTCTCTTCCACTAGTGGAGGCGAGCGTCAAGAGGAACCTTGGTTATTTACAAGTCTATCTTAGTCTATGATGTAACCATGTTGTAACCTTGATGTGACCTTGATGTAAAGTTGTACAATGTAATGAATTTGTGGCCTTATGAGGCAAGTCAAAACTGAGTATTTTAATTTGACATTTGAATTGAATATACGAATCTTTGACTCATTTTAATTGGACATGTGTTGCTATGATTGACTATAGCTACTTAGATATATATTTTTAATTTGAAAATATTCATGTCACCTACAATAATATTAATTAAGTAATAATTTAGGATGGGTTATTACATTTGGTATCAAAGCTTAGGGTTCAACTCTAGGCCTTTTGAGTCTACCATAGTTTTGACTAGGGATAGTTGACCATTGACCAAATTTAATTGTCTTAAGAATTGATCAAACTTGGATTGAATGTAGGCATGGGAAGGTCAAAGAAAGGACGAAGGAAAGGGAAAACTATTAGGACTTCAAATAAGAAATTCGTAGAAGAAGAAGGCGCTAAGACTAAGGATCACCAAGAGATTCCTGAAAATTAAACTCTAGCTCAAGCCCTTACACAACTTAAGCTAGAGAGAGGAAAGAATATTGAGGAGAAGCGAGCACCTAAGATAAAAAAAAATCTCTGCAATCAAGGACTAGCCTCTAGGGTGTGGACCCAACAAACCCTTGTTAACTAAAGAGGAAAAGGAGATTTTGTGTGCTAAACCATCCTCTTCTATGAAACTTGATGTAAATCCAAATGAGGACCCAAAGGAATGTCCTCTTTTTTGATGATGAGAAAATTGAATAATGTAACAAGAAGCCATTTGTAAATAAGGGTATATTGACTTACCTTTAATATAAATAAAACAAGAAGATATTTTTTGGTGTGTTCAAATGAAGGACCCCAAAATATGTTTATTATGCATGAATGTGTATGTCTTATATGAATGAGGGATATATGCATGTGTAAATTATGTGATGTAGAATAAGAATGTTTATTTGTAGAACCCAATGTTGAGATGTGATAGACATGAATGTGTTGTAGGTTAAGAGTGAGTCAACATGGTGACCACCAAGCAAGAGATGGGTGGTAGTGGTTTTGACAACAGACCTAAAAAGAGGCTGGAACAGATTCTAGAGCTTTTGAACTGGCAAGAGGCTCGAATGGACCACATATAATAAGATTTTTGAGTAGCTCATGAGTACCGAGACCACATGAGTGCAGAATTTAATTAAGGAGATGATGGTCTAGGAGCAGGTCCACGAGGTCAAATTAAGGATGAGCTTGGAAAAGATCTCAAAAGAGTAGCACCACCTAAATTTGATGGTAAGGCTATAAGAGCAGTAGAAAAGGCATGGATTATTGAGATGGAAATATACTTTGGGCTCTATAACCCTTTCGTCCAAACTAAAGCTCCATGGGCTATGTATCATCTTTTCAATGAAGCAATGACTTGGTAGGATAATGAGAAGTTAGAAAGGAATCTTCGGCCTGCTGAGATCACTTGGGAACTCTTCCTCCAATATTTAAGGAAGAGATGGTTACCATAGCTTTTCTTTGATAAGAAGGTACTAAATTTTAGAATTTAACCCAAGGGAGCATGGCAGTGACCCGGTATTGGGAAAATTTCACCAACCTATTGAAGTATGTGCCTTAGTATCAGGGAGACAAACATTTCCGCATCCAAAAATTCATTTTGGGATTGAGACCTCACATTGGAGCTAAAGTGGATATGCATGATCCTTTTACCATGAACGAAGTCTTCCAGAAATCCATGAAACAAGAACAAAAATTGTTGTAGTTATCCAACTACCGCAATAATGCAAATCCTAAGTCATAGTTTGGTAACAAGAAATCTCATAAAGGAGACAAGAAGCATCAGATCCGTAATCTCAAGAGGGGAAGTGAGTTGTAGGAGAAGGGTGAAGATGGTAATGGTGGAAGGAATAAGAAGGCAAAAAAAAATAAGGGTACAAAGATGACCAAAAGTAGAAGGGCTTCAAAGAGGACAATCCATAAGGTCACAAAGGCCCTCATGATGGATGCTATACTTGTGGAGGTGATCATTATGCCTTGAATTTTCCTTAGTGGTTAAAGTCATGAAAGGAACGAAGCTATCAACAAACTCAGCATCACCAGATCCACGCTATAGTGGATAACAAATAGGTAGAGTATCAGTCTTCACCAAATCAACTAACAAGTAAGCTCTATGGCCAATCTATCTCTATTTTGATTGATATCAGAGCTATTGAATGTTTTATAGAACCTAGAATAATATCTAAGATACCAATTAGACCTGGATACATGGAAAAATCATGGACAGTCTAGTATGGTAATCAAACAGAGTAGAGGGTGGTCACTTGTCTCTGTTGCAATGAGTTAGAGCTTCCAACCATTCAAACCCAAGTCAACTTGTATGTGGTGCCTTTAGGCTCATATGATGTAATTTTGAGAATAAATTAGTTAACTAAGCATAAGGCTATATAGTGAATTGTGAGGATAAGGTAGTCAATTGTCTTGATTATTATGGAAACCCAGATGATATTTGTGGAATACAAAGACCCTTAGAGCTTAGATAGATTTTTGCTATGTAACTCAAGAAGGCTTATCGAAAGGGGTGTGCAATTTATGTTGTGCATATCAGTAACCTTGACAACAAGGAACAATATTTAGATGAATATCCCATTCTCAAGGAGTTACAAGATGTATTCCCTAATGAACTCACGGAGTTTCCTCTAAAATGAGAATTTTATTTCTCTATTGACCTTGTACTAGGAGTTGAGCCTCAATCCAAGGCACCTTATTGGATCATAAGACCCGGTGTGTCTCCTTGGGGAGCACGAGTTATCTTTGTGAAAAAAGCAGGATGGATCCTTGCACCTTTGTATAGATTATCAAATGTTGAACAAGGAAACCATGAAGAGTCAATATCCACTCCCAAGGATCAATGAGTTGTTTGATCTGATGAAGGGAGCGACAATGTTCTCCAAAATTAATCTTAGGTCGGGGTACTATTAGTTGATAATTAAGGAAGAATATATTCCAAAGACTAATTTTCAAGCTCCATACAAACATCAAGAATTCACTATGGTACCTTTTGGTTTGACTAATACACCAACAACTTTTATGAACCTCATGAATAGTGTATTAAAAGAATTATTGGATGATTTTTTTTTATCTTTATTGATGACATCCTAGTTTACTCAAAGTCTATTGAACATCATGATAGGAACTTGAGGATAGTTCTACAGTGGCTGAGAGAAAAGAAAATATTTGGGAATCTATCCTAGTGCTCATTCTATCAAGATAGGGTGCACTATCTAGTCCATATTATTTCAGTTGAAGGATTCTTTATAGACCCTGAAAGGATCAAGGTGATTGTGGAATGGTCAGTGCCTTAGAATGTGTCATAATTTTGTAGCTTCATGGGCCTCATAGGATACTATAGGAAGTTTTTGCAAGGTTTTTCCTAGATTGCATATCCTATCACATCACTCCAAAGAAAGGGAGTGTGGTTTGAATGGACTGAGAAATGCGAGTAGACATTCCAACTCTTGAAGGAGAGGCTCAAGATAGCACTAGTTCTGACCATCCCCAATCCTAATGCAAGATTCATAGTAATCACAAATGCTTCAAGAGAGGGATTGGGAGTAGTATTAATGCAAGATGGACAAGTGGTAGTGTATGAATCAAGGAAGCTTAAGAAACAAGAGGTGGACTACACACCACATCATTTAGAGCTAGCTGCAATAGTTTAGGCCTTACAAATGTGGAGATATTATCTCTTGGGAAATCCATTTGAACTCAAGACAAACCACTTGGGATTGAGATACATTTTTACTCAACCAAACCTTAATGCACAACAAAGAAGGTGGTTGGAATTCCTTAGTGAGTATGACTTCAGAAATGAGTATATAAAGGGAAAAGAGAATAGAGTGGTTGATGCTCTTAGTAGAAAAAGACATTTGGCATCCATGATCTCGATAAGGTCTAACTTGAGACAATAGCTGATTCAACATGTGCGAGGGGATGAGCAGTATGAGAGAGTGAAGAGCGCCCTAGTAGCGAATCCTTCAAATCATCAGTTTGATGGGTATGAGATCAAACCGAATGGTATTTTGAGATACCATAGAATAATGTATATTCAAGACTCTAGATAGTTGAGGAAGTTGGTTTTAGAGGAGGTTCATAATGCACCTTATTCAGGACACCACGGAGTATCCAAGATGATCACAGAGTTGAAGGCTCTGTATTTTTGGCCAAAACTCAAGAAGGATGTATTGGAGTATGTAGCCAGATGCTTATAGTGCCAGTGATTCAAGTTTGAGCATGCACATCTAGCCAAGCTATTGTATCTTCATGACATACCTAAGTATAAATGGCAGGTGATCAGTATGAACTTCGTACAGGGGTTTCCATTGAGCAAGAATAGGCATGATGTTATCTTGGTCATGATTGATAAGTTGACTAAGGTTGCACACTTCATTCCAGGAAACCTTAAGGATGGATCATTGACCTTGGCCAAGAAATTTTTCCATGAGATATTTCACTTGCATGGAGTTCCAAAGACTATCATTTCTAATAGGGACACTCGGATGACCTCAAGATTTTGGATGACCCTAAATACTGCATTGGGAACCAAACTAAACTTCAACTCGACTTATCATCCTTAGAATGATGGGTAGATAAAGAGGGTGAATTAGGTAGTGAAAGACCTCCTTTGAATGTATTGTATGGACCAACAATATAAGTGGGAAGAGTGTTTTCCTTTGGTATAGTTTTCTTACAACTCTTATCACACATCTCTAGGTATGGCACCATTTGAAGCTCTTTATGGGAAAAATTGTCATACACCCATCAGTTGGGATAAATTTGAGGACAAGATCATTGTAGGACCTAAAATGCTTAAGGAAATGGAAGAACAAATTAGAGTCATTAAGAGAAAACTGAAGGAGGTGACAGGCCAACATAAGAGATATGCTGACAAGAGAAAAACTCTTAGACAGTTCACAACCGAGGATAAATTTTTCTTAAGAGTTAAACCATATAAAATTCCTATTGCTTTTGGAAATTCTTCAAAGTTGGCCCCAAGATATGTGGGACCATTTGAAGTCTTGGAAATGATTAACCCGGTTACTTATAGACTAGCTCTACCACCTACTCTAGCTCGACTTCATAATGTGTTTCATGTTTCTTTTCTTAAGCCATATCATCTTGATGTAGCTTATGTGCTTGATTGGAAATCCTTGTAGGTACACGATCAAGGAGTGGTGCTACTAGAGCCCATTCGAATCTCGGATAGACACAACGTCAAGTTGCAGAGAAGAGATATTGCTTAGTTTAAGGTCCAATGGGATCAATACTTAGAAGAAAATGCTACTTGCAAGGATGCGAAAGAAATAGAACACTCCTTTCCACATTTTCTTTCTTAAGAAAGAGACTTTAATAATTTTTCTTGAAAATTTTGGATTGAAATCTTATGATGTTTTGACTTGGAACAATTTGATGTGATGTTAAAATAGACATATGTGCTTGATTTTATTAAATAGACATTGGGACGATGTCTCTTCCAAGAGGGGAAGGATTTCATAACCCAATTTTATTGCATTTTTAATTATAATATGATAAAATGGATTATTGAGGAAATTCAATATGTTGAATGGAAATTTTGATATTTTTAAAAAGATTGAAAGAAGTTGATTGATGTTGACTATGTGATCTTTTCAAATTATCATATATATACTATTATGATTTGAACATTGCTGATGAATTTTGGAAAGTGCAAGTGTGTGCAGTTGCAGGGTGATAGGGTGAAGGATGAGAACATGGTTAAAGTAGGATCGTTTAGCTAGATCGAATGATAAGATAGATGGAATCTAGGTGCACACACCACAAAATGGCATTATAACTGCATTTAAATACATACAAAAAAATATATTGAGTTGACTAAAATGATAGGGTGACTAAAAAAGATAGGCTTGTGAAATACAAATACATATGAATTGTTATTTAATTGTCCATCCTAATTTTGTGTGAGTTTGAATTTGATAGAAAATGAAATGTGGCTTACCAAAAGAATTAATGTGTGTATTTCAAAAGAATTAAAAAAAACACTATTTCATTTGAATATTGATGCTCAAAAATATAATAGAAGTTCATTTTTATTTAATATTTAAAAAAACAATGGCATATGAGACATCAACATTTGCAAACAAACATATAATATATATAGGCACAAGCATATATATATGTGATATATATATACATCAAAATGTGTATGTGAATGAGTAAACATATGTGAATATCAAATATGTAATTATATATATATGGTATATATATATATACATATATTTACATTTCTAAGAATTTGAATTCAAAATCGATATTGATCATTATCGAATTAAAGAGAAAATTTAATAGAAAAATGTGGGAAGATTCCCCAAGTTGTGGCCTTAAACACATTATGGGTAATTAAATTGAAATGGGCAGTGGGTGGCAATAGCAATAATGCCATAATGGAAATGGAACAACATCATACAAAAATATTTCTATCTTGATATGCATATCGTAGGGAAAACATAGTGAATGGTATCAACTAGATTGGAGGCAAACAGCAAGGAAGAACTCAATGGAAGGGAAAAATCAGTCAAAAGCTTAAGGAAAAAGCTCGATCCTTAGGTAAATCAAACCCATATGAAAATAAGATATAATTTCTTATTATTTCCTCTAAAATACTTGCATTCTTCTTTCCATTCTGTCGAATTTGCAATAGCAACTGAGATTTAGTATTTTTTTGTTTGTAATGGAAATGGCTTTGACCCTATGTAAAAGTGTAGAATTGACCACCATTTGGGTTGCATGGCCTATCAGCCTAACCTTGCATGGATAATACCTAAGTCTTAAACAACTTATCGACTAGCCAGATGAGCTAGACCGAGGCTTTGAAAGCCACAATGTAATCAATTGTCACATAATCCTTCCATGAAGATGCTATCCATTCTTTGGCTATCAAATTTCATTCTGATTGATAGAGTATTTAACATATGATATCAATGTAGAGGATCGACCATCGATCCTATGGGGTAAGGTTTAGTACCCCTCTATCTTATATTTTTGTTACTTTGATAATCATATTGACTGGCCCAATCATAGGAATAAATCATATGAATGAATACTATAGCTTTCTTTTATGAGTCACCTTCATTCTAAAAGAATGATGGAGGAATGAAGTAGCATTCCAATTAACCTTGTATGATTAGATCTATAAGATCAACAGGCTATAATATTTAAAGTATTTGCAGGTCAACCTTGCATGTTGAAGTACATGGTTTTATTCCAACATGCCATTAATGGGCACCCTCGAAATTGGTATTTGATTAGTTAAGGAAAAATTGTATCATTCATTAAAGGTATAAGTCGGTCCTAGATCGACCATAGATCGACCAGAGTATGATTTGCTCACAGATTCTTGGAACCTTTGAAACATGAGTTTTATCATAGACCCTAAAAAAATTACTAATACTTGTCTCATGATCAAATTATTGTTCAGGTTTCACAATGATGAGCATGTCATTTTTAATTTCATTCTCTATATAATTGCATAATGTATTTTCAATATTGTTTATATGATAAAATTTCTATATGATGGATATTTTGTTCTATAAATGTAACATTGGTTAGCCTGGTTATGATAATGAAATTTTAATGGCATTACTATGTTATTGACAATTTGAGTTACCTAGAAACAACATTGTAATAGTGTAAATAGTGAATGTTCTATTGTAAATGATATTGTTTGTCATAAAATGTAACTGTTTAGCTGAAACAACATTGTAATAGTGTAAACAGTGAATGTTCTATTGTAAACGACATTTTTTGTTAAAAATTGTAAATGTTTAGCTAGAAATGTAACATTGTATTATTGTAAACAGTGAAAGTTCTACTATAAACGGCATCATTATGTTGTAAAAAGTGTATGTGTAAATGACATATGAATATATTAAAATTAAAAAGACATAACTAAGTAGCTATAGTCAATCATAGCAAGACATGTCCAATTAAAATGAGTCAAAAATTTGTATATTCAATTCAAATGCCAACTTTAAAACACAACTATTGGATTAATCTTTATTTTAAAAAAATTCATATATCTTTACTTAGGGAACTAGGAGAATATTCATCTTTGGATGCCCTTGAGCCAATGTCGCCAGGGACATGCATTGTCATACCGCATTCCTACAATGCCAACGCATGGACTCACTGACCCTCCAATAGAATATCAGGAGGATACCACTTTTCCACATACATTATACTCCACTAACCATCGCTTCATCACATTCACAACCATGTGTCATCATCCTGTAATCCCACAAGAAATTAATGATATCACCTCTGAGTGTTGTGGACCCATTGGAGTTGCCTGATCACTTTATCACTTTTGAATCCTCAACCGTTAGATATCTCTTCATCACATGCCTTATGCATGGTCCCACTAGGGACACTTTTCAACACACCACAGTCCCACAGACTAAAGAATTAGGCCCACCATGGGTCTTGTGAGATAACAAAGGCACATTATTAAGGCTTGAGACTTAAGAAAAATTAAAGTCATTATTTTTTGAGTTGATAAACACTAGGTTGAGGGGTTGGTCACCACGATGACTTCAAAGGATTAAGTTATCACTTAAGCAACCTATAACCAACTACATCCAGTCAACAATCAAATATAAACACTTTTTAGCACATGACCAAGAATCTTAGGTGTTTTCCTTCAGGCATTCCAATTACTACATAGTCAATCAAACTATTAAGGTATAAGCCTTAGCTGCAACCAGCAAATCCCAAAGCCATTTCATGGGTCGAGGTTTCTTCATACCCTCTACTTAGGGTATGTGCAAGATCATCATGGGAAAAAAATGGCCTTAAGAGGAAAAAAATTTAGAAAAATTAGAGTTAGGCAACTTGATGTAAAAATTTGAATAAGTTATCTATATTATTTCAAAAATATGTAAGAATAGAATCTGTAGAAAATTGAATTTAGTTTCTAAACTACTAGGTTTTTTTTTAAATCTATTTGGTGAAAATTTGAAATTTCAATGCAGTAGTACTTAAATTTCAAGGAAAAAGTAGGTGTCTGTCTGACCACCCTAACCACAATAAAATGATAATATTTTTTTATAATATTTTAGATATAAATAGAGGATTCATGTCTCGATGTGATGCATTTTTTTTGCATTTTTTTTCCAAGTAAATAATTAATTATGAATTTTTATTACAACTTTTAAAAAATATAAAAAATTTGTATGTCTGACCACCTTAACTTGGTCAAAACTTAATGAAATTCAATTTTTTTTAATCCTATAGTATGTGAAACATAGAATGTGATGCATGTTTTGGATTTAAAAAATGTGATATTGTTTGAAAGCTATAAAGGTTTTTCAATCAACCTATCAATCAGGGTTTTAGTCATAATTCAAATAGAAAATGAATAATAATTATTTATTAAATTCAAAGAAAAAAATAATTTATATTGGTGGAAAGTTGGGAATCTCCTTTAAAAATCCTTTTCGTTTCATCAATTTTGGGTTTAAAAAAAGTCATCAACAACATACCCACCATATTGCCACTTTTTGGACCATCATGATCCTGCACATACCCCTTAAACTTAAGATAAGGTGTAATCCAAAAATCTAAAGCCCAAACATCTTCAAATATTTAAGGCTTTCTCTATAACATTAAACCATCATTGTTTTTCCCTTTTGGCATCAAGGACAATCATGACTACCCTTTGACATCAATGAAAATAATTCCAACAATATCCCCCTATGTCACTGATGGAAAAACTAAATCCTCTACCCAAACATTAGCATCCAATTTGAACAACAATCAATTCTCTCCCTTTGAAACACAATTGTTCACAATCACAACTCCTCCTTTGACAAATCCCCCCTTTTGAAAAACAAGGAGCATTTTTCTCAATTTCTCCCCCTACTCAACTGCATGAGAATTTACAAATTCCCTCCCCTTTGACATCAATGGAAAAGGGAAACTTCAAGACACCTTTCGTTACTAATGTTCTCCCCCGTTGAAATACAATGCAAAGAGAAAGAATGGTAAAACCATCAATTCATTAAAAATTTGTAAAACCATGCATACCTGACTTGACTTCTTCACACTCTTTTAGGGCTGAATGAAATTTTTATGAAGCTCCCCCTAGACTCATGCCCTATTACTAAAGTTTAGTGAAATGATGTGGGCACAATTACTCCCAACTTTTGCCTCAGATATTCAAAGTGCTATTTAGGAAGAGGCTTGGTGAATATGTATGCCACTTGATCTTTGGTTGACACATAGTCCATGTAGACTTCCTAATCTATTACTTTTTCTCTCAAGAAGTGATACTTAATTGATATGTTCTTGATCCTAGAGTGCATCACTAGATTCTTTGATATGTTTATTGTAGTTGAATTGTCACAAAGAATAGTAATAGGTTCCTTGTACTCTACCTTGATATCTTTAAGTGTTTTCTTCATCCATAACACTTGAGTACAACATGCCACTATTGCCACATACTCTGCTTCATCTATTGAAAGAGTAACTAACTCTTGTTTTTTTCTTAGCCATTTCTTTCCAAGGAAAAATTCACCTCCACTAGTGCTTCATCTATCATCAACACTTCCTGCCTAACCAACATCTATACATGTTTTTAAAGTGAAGTCTTCACTTTTATAGTACCATAATTCATATTCAATAGCACTCTTCAAATATCTAAAAATTCTCTTCACAACTTTAACATGTTACTCCTTAGGAGCAACTTGAAATCTAGAAACCATACAAATAACTTGCATTATATTTGGCCTAGTTTTTGTAAGATATAAAAGGCTTCCAATCATGGACCTGTATAGTGATTGATCTACTAATTTAAATTTATAATCTTTTTTGAGCTTACATCTAGTGACCATAGGTGTGCTAATTGGATTACAATCTTCCATCTTAAACCTCATCAACATTTACTTAGCATTCTTAGTTTGAGATATGATTATCCCATTATCAACTTGTGCTATTTGTAAACCAAGGAAGAAAGAATTTTCTCCAAGCATAGACATCACAAGTTGATTAAATAGCACAAGTTGATTATCCCATTATCAACTTGTGCTATTTTGCATTTGAATGGAAAATCCTTTACACATTTTATCATTGTTTCCACCAAAAATGATGTCACCTACATACACAACAATAATTATCATATGGTCACCTTCACATTTGAAATATGAATTGCTATCAACAATACCTTTCTTATATCCTTGCTATTAAATATATTTGTCTAACCTAGAATACCAAGCCCTAGAGGCTTCTTTTAAACCATACAAAGCCTTATCCAACCTATATATATAATCTTTGTGTTTAGTCTCAATAAACCCTTCAAGTTGCTCCATATAAAATTCCTCATCTAGATAGCCATTAAGAAATGCATATTTTACATCCATCTAGTACACTTTTAAATTTTTATAAACTAAATATGTAAGAAGCATTCTAATAGCTCCAAGTTGAGCAACAAGTGAAAATGTCTCATCAAAATATATACTCTCAACTTGAGCATAACCCTTACAAACTAATCTAGCTTGGTTTTTTGTTATCTTCCCATCGTCATCCAATTTATTTCTAAACACCCATTTTCATCCTATGACATTCTTATCAACATACCTTGGAACAAGTTCCTGAGTTTGATTTTTCTCTATTGACTAATTTATTATTGCATTGCTTCAATGTAGCTTTCATCCTTACTAGCTACTTCAAATATTTAAGTTCTATTTTAGATAATAAATAATAGTTTACATAATATTTTTGAGCAAGCTTTCTTCTTGTCATGACACCATCAGATTTGTTACTAATAATTTTCTTCTCAGAATGATCTCTTTTAACAAATTTGGGTGTTTCTTTTTTAGTACAATATTTGTATTCTCTTCTTCATTAGCATCACTTTCCTCTTGCATCTCTTCTTCTATAGATTCTTCTTTCTCTTCATAAACAGGGACTTGTGAATGCATGTCATCTTTGTGTAACAATTGAGAGTGATATTCATCCACTCTGATATTCACACTTTCAATTATTTTTTGTACCCTTTTATTGTAGCACTTGTAGGCTTTTCTTGTAGATGAATAACCCAAAAATATTCCTTCATCATATTGTGTCTCAAATTTACCCAAGGTATCTTCATCCCCTTTTATAAAGCATCTGCTTCCAAATACTTTAAAATATTTCACTAATATAGGTTTGCCTTTCCATAACTCATATGGAGTCTCATTATGATTCACTCTTAACTGTGCTTTATCTAGAATGCAAACAATAGTTTGAACTACTTCCTTCCACTATCTATTAGGAAATTTGGCTTCATTCAAAATTGTTCTAGTCATTTCCTAAACTATTATATTCTTTCTCTCATCAACTCCATTTTGTTGAGGTATTCTAGCTGTAAACAATGTCTTCTAATTCCATATTTTTTACAATACCCTTTAAATTCATGTGAAGTGAATTCTCTACCTCTATCTAACATCAAACATTTATTTCTTGACCAATATCATTTTTGACCATAGCTCTAAAACTTTTGAACCTTTTTAAAGCTTGAGATTTATCTTTAAGAAAAGTTACCCATGTCATTCTTGAATAATCATCTAAATTAACATGCAATACCTTTATCCATTGATGCTTTAGGTTCTTGTTGGTCCACACATATCTATATATATCAACTCCAAGGGCTTTGAAATTGAATTTTATTTTGACTTTAATATGAACCTCATTTTATTTCTGTCAAGGAATTCTTTACAAAGAGTGTGTGCAAGTTTGATAATGTTAGACACACGTCTAACTACATTCTTCTTGTTGAATTTCACAAGATGGTCAAAGTTAATGTGACCCATCCTTGTGTTCCACAACCAAATTTCATCAGTTTCAAATAATAGAAACCTTCCACTTTTCACTTCATTTAGATGGTATAAATTACTACTTGTTTTTCTCGGTTCAACAAGTCTACCAGATCTAGCTTTCCTTATCTCACATCCTTAGCATGAAATAATATATTATATCCTTTGTCACACATTTGACTAACACCAAGTTATGTTTTAAACCTTATACATATAACACATCTTGAGCATTATTCTTAGTATCTATCCATAGTGTACATTTTCCAATTATCTTAGCAGTAGTTTTATCACCAAACTTGACTATACCACCATTACATTTCTCCAAACTAATGAATTTTCTCTTATCTCCAATCATATGACTAGAACAACCACTATCAATCACCCAAGGACTTCCATTTTCTTTGGCATGAAATGTTGCTTGAACTAACATTGATTCTTAATTCTTCATCTCAATCTTCTTCTCTCTCGAATACCTCTTAGGGTTTTTCTCCTTTTCCTTAAAACTTTGTGTAGATTTTTTCTTTTCTACAGGGGGTACAAATTATTTCTTTAAACTTGCATGATCATGAGCAAATCTTATTTTCTTAGAAGTAAATATTGTTCTCTCCTATATAGAAGACTATATAAACTTACTTCTACAAAACTTAGAAATGTTCCCATAGTTATTATAGTTATAACATACATCATTCAGAGAACTTAGAGAAGCAAAAGGATTCTTACTTACAAAATCATGTCTATTATTCTCAAAGGCATAATCCTGCAATCTATAGCTTTATGCCCATACTAATTACATGAAAAACAATAACCATGAAAAGAATAAATAAACTTGGTTTTTCTTGTATGTGGGCCTCTGAATCTCCTCTTTGGATTGTGCACCTTTATGAATCCATCATTTGACTTCTTGATATCTTCAGTCTTATTATCCTTCGAGGACACTTTCTATCTATTCTCTATCATTTTCAAGGTCTTTTTTCAAAGAAACAATTTCAACCTCTAGTTTCTAACATTCTTATAGTTTTCTTTTCAAATCTAGATTAGGCATCTCTTCAATTCTCTTTGATTCTTCCAACTACAACTTAAGTTCTACAATAATTTTTTCAAATTCTTTAATCCTTAAATTGTATTTTTCTTTATGTTTTCTAGTATCACTCAAATATTATAATGGATAAACTAGTTCACCTTCCAAATCAACCTCACCTTCTTCATCCTCTTCAAAATGTTTACATTTGTTGGACTCAAGGAACACTGAGTGGGGGGGTGAATCAGTTTTCAACAAATTTGACTTTCAATTCAGATCTTAAATCATTTTCAGCACATGAACAAAAATAAAGATGCAAGCACATAAACAAGATGATCAAGACACCATAACACCAATATTTTTACATGGAAACCCTGTTAGGGGAAAAACCATGGTGGAGATTAATACACAATTTATACTCTATTAAAATTATGAACAAAAGGGAATGCACTTGCATTCAGGCACACTACCTAGAGCTCACTGCTCAAAATAAGAAAGGCTCACTACCTTACAAAATGTTTGTGATTACAAAAAAATGAACTAAGAAGATATCATCTGCAAATGCCTAGATTCATTTTTGGTGAAGCACATAAAACAAATTATGAACCTTCTATCCAATTCACACTTCTGCTCTACCCTACTATAACAATCCTTCTGCTACACAAGCCAAAAATTCACTCAATAGATCTTCTAATGTATGCTCATACAACTACTCTGAAATATTTTGCACACACACCTTCTTACGCCATCATGCACACACTTACAAAAATGAATTTCCGATCTCATATATATATATATATATATATATATATATATATATATATCCGCTAGTAAAGATTTTAATCACTTAAGTCAGCTTCAACAAAATATGAAATATTCTCCAACAGTCAGCTCAAATCGCCAATTAAAATAATGTGTACCCACACAAGTCGACTATACTACGAATGGGATCCAAATCAAAATTCCCAACACAAGAGATATTAAAACTACTCGTTATACATCCACAACACGCTATATACACTAGGTCAGCCATAATGAGAAAATAAACAATAAATCATTCTACCGGATCTCCAAGCATGTACACGGATTGATGCAACATTACAAAACTTACCAATAAGGTAAAATACATGCTTAACAAGCTTTCCCAAGGATCCACAACATAAAATAATGATTCGGTGAAGTAAACAAACTAAATTATCAACTAAATACCTTGTTCTCATGTTTTCTGTTGGTAGTATTATGTTTTCTACTTTGCTTTCCAATATGCACTACTTCTAAACTATGGACCACGCTAATGACTCTAGTTGCCATCAATGACAACACTAGAATCCATAAAAAATCTCCCAAATCCATATGCCAATAATCTCCCCCTTTGGCATTGATGGAAACACTTAGCGAAAAATGACTAAGTGACGGAACTAAAACTCAAAACTCATAAACTCATAAAAACATTGCTCCCCCTTTGGATGTCAAAGCATTTCTCACTGCATTCTCTCCCCCTTTGACATCAATGACAAAAAAAATTCTGCTCTACCTCCTACTGCACTCTCCCCCCCTTTGTTGATGCAAAAATTGATCAAAATTTGAAGAATTGCAACTGCCACTTAAATCAAAAAAATATTTTATACTTATCTTTCGTCTCCAAAAGAAATTTCTTCCAAGCATCCACTACAATCCCAATAATTGTTATCAAATTTTTATTTTCTGATGTCCTATTGATGACCTAGACAAGGGATTCAGGAATGGTAATGGCTTCTTCCATCTTTTCTCCTTTCTCCAGAACTTTGATCATTTTCTCTAGTCTGCATTCGGTTTGATCCTTCACTTTCTAGAAAGCATCCATAAGAGTGTTTCTGCAAAGTGAACCTTTTCATGCTCAACATGTAACTCTTGAATTTTCTTCTTAATTGCTCCATCCTGGTCCTGAAACATACTATAATCCTGACCAATTCTAATCAACTCATTCACAATTTGCTCCAACTTGTCCTTGTATTTACCAACCTCATGAGCCCACCTAAGACAATAATTGTAGATATTATTTTTTGAGTCAATGCATTGTCTCAACACATTCATTTTCTTTTTCAATTTGGAAAGAGATAGCCTAAACTGCTCCTTCAAATGTAAGATTATTTCTTCTTCTTTCCTATCCTGAGACACAAAGGTCATAACCTCCCTGATACATTAAATCAATTCTTCTAGAAGTACATTCTGCAAATTCTCCAATTCAATGTTATTGTCCACAAAGTATCTACCTAGAGTGTCCTCAATGAATTCATGTTCATATGATGATCCATTTATCCATATGTCACCTATCTTTTTCATTCCATCTTCTTCTTGAACAATTTGTATTATCTTTGCTTTGAATAAAGCACCTTCTTCATCGCTTTCTTCTACTATTATCACATCTGGTTCAATTGGTTTTGGTTCATCTCTTGGTGTATATTCATCAAAATATTCATCAATTATATCCACAACCATATGCTCTTTACCTTTTCCCTCAACTTTTGTTGACTTAGGTGTTGGAGGAGTGTCATTAGCTAACTTTCTTTCTCTTTTTTGTATTTTCTTCGCCTTACTAGAAGAAGATCCAACTTCAACTGATTTTACCGAGAGTGGAACACCACCTACTTCAAAATTTCTTAACAACTTTCTAAAGAATTTTTCATAAACTTGTTCACCATTTTCAAGAGTGTTGAAATTCTCAAAGATTTGCTTACAAACTGGTATATTTTCCTTCCATACCACATTATCATTCTCAGGTAAACAATTCATAAAATACATCATAATGCATATAACTAGGGTACCAAACTTGAAAGGGTAATCTATATCCTTCTTCAATTGCACATTTTCCATCAATTGATCCTTCAACAATCCACACAGATCAAATTCTTCTTCTTCCTTTATCATTTTTTGTGCTATGTAGACTGCGCTTGTAGAGGTTGCTCCTTCCCTATTTCTGAAGAAAATTTTGTACAAAATTCCATATGCAATGTACCTTTTCAATGCATCTTTGATCGTTGTAATTACCAGAGCCCTCTGATCTCCTTTTACACCAGTTAGGGATTTGACTTCAATGTTTCAAATCGACTTCAACATTTTGAAAAACTCCAATATTGCACAATCCTATCAAATTTTTTATTACATCCTTTGAAATTTGATAAGGTTTATCCAAAGTAAGGATATCATCATCCAATCTGTTCAAGATAAACCTGACCACTTCCGCATTGGAAAAATAAGGAAACTCATTCCAAATGTCCAAGTTCTTATGTTTCACACCTTCAAGCCACTTCAATTCACTGGCTAGCAAAAAAAATTCTTACATCCCTAACCTTTCGACTACTATATTCATCCAAAGTCATCGTTCCTTTGATTTGCTTCATTTTTTGTACCAAGCAGGGTTTTTCTACGAAGCACAATTTGGAAATTTTACAAACGAATGTAGTACCTGATGAATTCATCACTGAATTTACTTGAATTCTTTGATATTTTGTCACATTAAATTCTTTTCCCTAGGAGTTCCAATTACTCTGCACTCTCAGACAGCAAGAGAAGAATCCATCTGTGTACCTTCTAGATTTCATCCTACTGAACAAATGATCACTAATACATTTGAATATTAGTAACACAACTGTTGACAATTTCCTATGTTCTGGTACCAATTTCACATAGGGGGACAAAAGATTTTCTTGAAAACTCCCCCTAGGCCAATGGCCTAAAATCAATTGTCGGATGAATTATTGGAGGGAGCTTCTAGTATAGTCTTATTACCTTCATTAGAACCACTCTTCTTTACCCATATTTTCTTCATCTGATCTCTTATCTCTTCCACGAATGCTTTTCCTTTTCCCTTGTCGTCTTTCTGTAAATTTCTTCCTTGATATACCATACCTCTTATGTCCATGTTTTTGTTCTTGCAGAATCTTGTAATGTGACCAAATTTGTTATAGTTGTACAACATATCAAATTTCTTTGTTTGAACCATTCATTCTAGCGGTTTCCCTTTGATCTGCATTGATTAGTAACATGCCCAAATCTTCCATAGGTGTAGAATTTAATGTTCCTTATACAAATAGACATAATTCTACATTCTAATGACTTATGACCAAAAATTTTAAATTAAAACACTAACCAGAAAATCATTGACAACTAGAATTTATGTTACTTCTACATTGAGAAGCCATATGTCCAAATTTATTACAAACAAAATAGTAACCATTAAAATTTTGTGCATTGGGTTGCCTTACCAGATATCTTCTTCCTTTGTTCATCTAAGTTCTCTTTTTAGAGTCCTTTTGTTCAAATCTGGATCTCTCATTTTTCACATAGCCAAGACCTCACTTATCATTTGCATCCTTCTGTCCTTTAGTCATCTCATCAAGCTTAGCAAAAATAATTATGAACTTCTCCTTAAACGCATTTGTAGTAGCAAGCTCATCTTTGAGAATAACTATTTGTCTCTAAAGCTCTTGTGCATTGTTTCTGGATTGTTGCAATTCAATCTCCAACTAAATGAATCCACTATTAATACCCTATTAATCACAAAAAAACACTAACATGATCAAAAAATTTATCTTACCATTTTCTTTTCTCTCCATTTGGATCTCTCTTATGTTGCATCTTCCCTCTAGCTCTCCTTCATCTTTTCCAGAATTTGTTTTCCAATCCATTACAGCACTCCCCCCTCCTCCTTTCTTTTCTTTTCTTTTTTTTAATTTCTTGAAAACAAAACTAAGAAAACAAATATGGACTATAAAATTCCCCATAATAACCACTAAATATAATAATTTACGTTACTTAACTTGTTACTCTAATTACCAACTATTTTATAATTCAAAAAACTTTATTACATACTCAATAGTTCATGTTTTATAACATTCCTTAATCTGAAAGCAAAACTAACATTAAATGTTTAATTTCCATCTTCTAATCATTTTATATTGTAAACAAAAAATAGTTATGACCCTACAAAGATTGTGCTTAATAACCTAAGAATTGTATTGATGGAAATAACCTAGATTAAACCATGTTACCTAGATGATTATTACAAATGAATGTCCATTCTTATAGAAGAAATGCATAAGAAAACCCTACATGCGGATTAACAAGATAGTGATAAGTGTTTCAATCTCATGGAATGAGAAAACTTGTCCTAAATTTAGTCCAATTCAATAATAAGAATCAAACTAAAGATTAAACATCAACTTGTCAACTCTTAAGTTTAGCTTAAGTGAACTAAAGTAAAAAAACCTCTAATAATTAATTGATGCTTAATTAATTATCAAATAATGAATTATTTACTCCAACACCCTCCTTAAGATCAACTTAGGGAGAAACTAAACAACTGATAAAGGAAGCTAAAATGAATGTAGAATGGGTCATGTCTACAAGGACTAATGAGGTACCCATGAACAAGCAACTAAAATCTCTCATAACTAGAGAAAAGAGAGAAAACCTCATGGGATAAACTCTTCTCCAAAATAGAGAAAAAGAAATGGCTGCACTAGTGAAAGAAGGATAGAAGGAGGACTCAATGTGACCCTCCAAGGACTACTTTTGTCAAGAAAGTACAATAGATGTACCTTTGATAGGAGAGAGAAAAAAAGGATATGAATCCCCTCATAATGAAAGAGCTCTTGTGCTAATGATGAATTTCTAAAGACAGAAGATGATCCATTTCCTACAAACAACATTTCTCCCCTTAAGAAGAAAAGGATTTGCTAGTGATTGGAGAATCCAATCCAAAAGAATGGGTGATTCTAGAATCCAAATCTAGATGATGTGTACCTTTGAAAAGTTCTCACATGTCCACATGTTGGAAAGCAATGATGTCGATTGAGAATCCTGTGAAGACTGATGTAGAACAAGTTGCAAAGGCAATGAAGATGGTAGGCCAACAGTGGTGATGTGGTTGTCAACAAAGAGGAGATGAATGTCCTCAAAGTAATCCTCCATATTTGCAATATAGGACTCTAAAAATAAGGATTATATGTTTGCAAGATATGAATCCCAAGTAGTTATGTCTAGAAGATGTATGATGTCCTATTGCACTGAATCAATAGGGGCCAAAGATGTGGCTATACCAAGTTGATCAGGAAAAATAGAAGATGATGATTTAGTCTTGGTCTAAAGAGTGGGAACATGAATACAAGTCTCTAAACCATCAGAACATGCAAGACCTATGATATACTAAAACTTCTCTAAATTATTGTCATCAAAGGGTATGCAATATGTATCTGTAAGAGGTATGAGAGAATTTGCAGTAGGATCCTCTGGGTATGGAGAGATTTGAGGGTCCCCATGGATCTCCCAAAGATGTTTTCAAAGTATGTGGGGACATTCAATGTCTGATATAGCATACATGGTGTCTAGATCAACACTAGAATAAATAACCCCTATAATGTGATCTCTAATGATGTCCCATGCTAACAAACTCCCTGGTGTGTTTGGTGTAGGTATGAGTCCATATAAATAATGCAAAATATCAATCCAACTAAGATGTGTCAGGATGCCATCTCGCTAAGACTCATATTTATCCTTATTCAAGTTTATCACAGAAGGATGAACAAAAAATCCCATGATACTCACTCAAATGAGAAAATCAGAGACTAAAAACCTTAGTACTGATAAATCAGATCAAAAGATGTCATCTCAGACAAATAGATTCTTTCTAGGTACCAAGATGTCCAAGTAATTGATAGAATTGTGAAAATACAAAATAATGAATAGAATGTACCTAAGATAGATTCTAGAAAAAGTGCATGAATAGATCTAAAGAGCTCTTAAATACCTTTCCAACATTGCTTGAGTCACGAAAATTAGAGATACAGGAACAAATTTATGAGCTCGAAAGTGCAAAATGAAGATTTGAATTTGATTGAGAATAAAAAGAACCACTAGTAAAATCTTATGATGAGATTTGCACCACTGGAAATTTCATGGAACCAAATTTTCAATGATATATTGTTTTCCCAATTTTGACATCGTATGCCCAAGTTATGCCAAAAAGAAAACAAACTACTCATTTAAGGAAAATCAAGGCTAAGAGGGGGGTTGAGTGGTTGTACCCTCAATTGACGTTAGCATGATATCATCATTTCAAGAGCTTAAAATTGACGGCTCCCCTAATAAAAAATGACGGTCGCTAGAAATGTATTGTCTTCAAAATTTTCAAGGAATCTTTTTAAAGATTCTTGTTGTTGCTTGAAGATTTTCGTCGCCGATTTTTTGTGGGGTCACTAGGTTTTTAGTGTTGATTTTCTTGAGGGCATCGAAATGTATGTTGTCATCAGAGTTGAAGGGAAGCCTCTCATATTTCCTTGGTGGCACCGAGGTTTGAGCCGCTTGTGGAGATTGAAGCACCTACCATGAGCGTGGGGACCCACACTGATGGGACGTCGCCTACTTGAGCCTATTGTGCAGGGTACAATGTGTGGCAGGGCTATGAAAGCCCTTTTTAAAAAATAAAAAAATCTTTTTTTTTCTTTGATTTTTTTTTTATTGAATTTTTTAAAAAAAATCTAGAAAAGATATAATGAAACTAGAAAAAAAAATTACAAAACCCTGTACCTAAAATAAATTATTACAAGGCACAAATCCGTACGGCAACTATATGGATCATATGGAATTTTCCTTGAATCTAGTGCCCCTAAAAAAATTTCCTTTCATTGCAACTACTTGGATTTGAGCAAAATGACTAGCGATCTTAAGGTTTTTAGCTACTCCAAACGTGATGGCAAGGCTCGTTTTTCTCTAGGATGAACCAAAAATATTCTCAAGGTCAAATCCCTCTATAAATTGAATAGGGAGCTATAATCAGGGCTAAAATATTAAGGTTAGGCAATAAAGCATATAAATCAAACCCTAATAAACAATGAAGCATAAATACGTATAAATACATAAAACATAAACAGTATTACCAAGTCTTCATGCCACCATTGATTCACCTTCATTACACTTCTCCATTTTTCTTGACTATGATAATTGCCCTCAGATTCTTGAGTATGCAAATAAGCCTATGACAATGACAAAGAAAAATATTGAAGATTCTTAATTACTATGGATGCACTTGACTTGATGACTTGATAGCAAGATAGCAAGATAATATAAGATTGCCTAAGCTCATACGAATTCTAGATAGCTTGTGGATGGATGAAAAATGACAATGACAAGGCCATTTATAAGGAAGTCAATTTTGGATGAAGGGCTAAGATTGAATGACAACAATCAACGGCCAAGAATGAAAGATGTAGTAAGGACTAGGGTTAGTGCAACTTTATAAGGATTGATAGTCAAGATTAAATTATAAATAATTTAATCAAGGGTGGAGGTTAATTGAGATGTATGGATAGATAAAAAATTTATGTGGAAGATAAGATTGGCATGGATAAATAGGTGATAGGGGAAATTAAATAATAAAAATTATTTAATCTAGGTGGCCAATGAATAATTAAATAATTAAAAATAATCATTTAATTATAGAGGAATGTGACAAAGAGGACCTTTTGAATTAAATAATGATTTAATTCAAAATTCAAGAGAGTGGACCAAATTAAATAAATAAAATTTATTTAATTTTAGAAAGAAAGAGTCTTAATTAGTGACTTAATTAAATAAATACAATTTATTTAATTAATTAAGGAGAAATAAAGATAGAAATGAATTAATTAAATAATTAAAATTATTTAATTAATAGAAGACATATGACATTAAAAAATAATAGATGAAAGGGGAAAATGATGAAGAATCTAAGAGTCACAGGCCTACAACAAATTTTAGTGTCTATATTTTTCCCCTCTTTGATACAATGTAGTTTATCCCATTGTGTCAAATAAATCCAATCAAAAATATGCCCTAATGATAGCAAGGTAGATCCCATGCCCCCTTGAGAGGACATGCAGGTTCAAAGAACACGAGTGTGCTCTCGAAATGGATGAGAAGACTAGAGGATGAAGGATACAAGAAATGTTAGCATGGAAGACATGGAAGTTAGTATAGAAGAATCTTCAATATTTTTCCAAAACATAATAGGCCTTACATCTAATCATCATTAGGCATTAAAATGAAACAAATGGAAAAAAAACACCATGGTATTACATAGACCAAGGTGTGCAAGGTCATCCACTTGCAAAACAGATAGTCATAGACAAGGAACTTCTTAGCTCATACTAAGGGCATAGTTGCCCCGGTCTTTTTTGCCAAGACAATCCACAAACAGCAATCAAAGAAAAGAGTCATGAGACATCATCACTCCTATAAATCTTTCATTGAACATCCTTGAGGAAGCTAGTAACCTGACTCAAAGAAAAATCAAAAAAAGATAAGACAAAACAAACCACAAGGTCAACAACCATTCAGAGTGTTTTGCAAAATTTGATTGTTTGATAGTTAATTGACAGGTTGATTGTTTGACAAGCCTGGCTTCAGGAGAGTAAACATGTTGTATAAGATGTCAAGTTTGGTTTTGACCATGTGACCACCTGTATAAGGAAAGTGATGATGTTTGACTAAATGACAATTTCTGGTTTTAGGAAGGACACATCTTGTATAAGACATAAATTTGACTAGTTGACAGTTTGACTGTGTGACTATTTTGACAATTCATTTGGTTTGACTGAGTGACTTTGTTGACTTTTTTATCTTGTTGATGCACCGTTTGTGTCTATGTTGACAATGTCTGATTTATTATGACTCACACGAAAAACCCTAAAGGACTGACCTAGGTGGCCTCGAGGGCTTATCTACAGATGGCATTGCCTATGTAACAATATGCAGAGACCTCATAGTTCGACATGACATGACTTTGTTTTATGCACAAGGGCCGAGTCATGATTTTATTCGACAAACCTAAAAGGACTCACCTAATGCCTTGGGGCACATCGACAGATGGTCTTGCCTACCTTTTGTCACAAAGTCAACGTAGTTAAACTGGACTTAGACTGACATGACTGACTTCAACCCTTTTTGGGGGATTTTTGCAATTTATTTGGATATTTTTTGTGTTTTTGACATGTTTTTTGGATTTTTGAGGTTTTATGATTTTTTATCTTTTGGGAATATTTGATTTTTTTTCTTTTTGTCATTTTATGATTTTTTTATTTTTGATAATAGTGACCTCTGATAGATCTAATGACATAGGTCAAGTATTTTCCCCTAGTCGAGTATAAAATCAATTTATTAGGGATGGAATGAAATGAGGTGAGTGTTATGGAAGGTGAAAAAGGACACATGATGCCAATCATTCCAGGTTATGGAAAGGACAACTAGTCATTATTATGGATGGTATGAGACATGTGAGAGGCAGAGAAAATTCAAATTGGAATGACAGTAGATGATGGTGCAAAGTCAACTACACATGGTGCCTGTTTTCCAAGTTTTCACCATGGTATTTATCCAAAACACCATCAAAGTGGTTTTCACTATTGGATGAATTATTTTTCTTTACTTTTTTCTTTTACTTTTTTTTTATTATTTAAGATGGGACTTATAGAAGCTATGTGTAGAACTGATATGTCATCATGAGGCCTTGATCATGTTTAGATAACCATGTTGGACAAGAGGACCTAATATAGATGCAAAATATAAGTGGAAAATATGGCAGATGATAGAAGTGGCAGATGAAAGAGGCTATGGTGTGATCCCTAATGCACACACTATGTGGGCCACCAGGCTTCAGACAAAAAGGAGTTTGGGTGACCAATGAGCTAGAGTACATGAAGGGGTCATCATCAAAGATCCATTGAAAGGCATCACCAATGGAGGTGATATGATAAGCGAATATGGATGGATTGAATGGAATGTATGGAATGAGTGAAAGTGATGGAGATGAAGACCTTGGATCAACAAGCTCTTTATTTGAATTTTTGTGCTGATAAATTCCCCCAATGATTTTTGATGTAGGAGGATTCTTGGAGACCACTGCTTTATGATTTTCCCTTTTTATTTTTACTTTTGATTCATCCAATAGCTTTTTATAGTGGCTAGAGGAATTTTCTTGACATTCTTGCTCATTCTTGACTTGTATTTTTGATTGTTCCAATAGCCTTTTATGTTGGTGGGTGATCCCACAATACTGGTTTATAATTTTTGGCCAAACTGGACACTGAACTAGTTTTTTCTAACTAAATCTTCACTTTTGGGCACCTATAACAGCTAAACCATGAGGAATTTGAAGATGATTCAAATAGTGATTAGTGAAATTTTTTCTATAGATTCTAAATATATTTTTTTCAAAAAATTTGGAATCAGATTGCACTTCTTTTTCCATCTCCTTTGAAAACTAGTTTTTTCAGTAAACACCATTTATAAGGACTGATGCTCACTGTATACAACATAAATTTTTTTCCATGAAGGATAAAATTATAATTTCTTCTAATTTAGATTTGTAGCTATGATATCTAGTGATTTCATTTGGTTCCATAGTGTTTTATTGAATATTTTTTCCTTAATCAAGTTTCAAAGTCAAACCAATTACAATTCAAACATAGGCGAACTATATACAACATAACTTTTTTTGTGTTTATCAAAATTAAATATATTTTTTTGTTAAATCAAAGACTTAAATATCTAGTGCACTAATATTTTTCCAAAAAAAATTGATAATCTGCTATTTTTCCACATGTGCAAAATAAAGAGCTTGATTTTTGGTGAAAAACCTACATTCACAAGAAATAAAAAAATAAATATAATAGTAAAATTAAATTTATTTAAAATTATAATTTTTGGGAAGCTTATAATAAGGAATACATACTTACAAAAAATAAATTTTGAATGAATTCATTTGATCCCCCAAAAGGTAAATCAAAAGTGGTTTTTTATCAGCATTTTCATAGGTGTAAAGGAGACTCATTATAGGTATGGTTTAAAACTAGAGGGGTTCTATCCAAGGGGGTTTGATCTAAGGTGGTTCGATCAAAACCTCTTCAATTTGAATCCTTTAAATGGAACTTTTCAAGGCTTAAATCATTATATTTTCTAAAAATATGTGATTTCAGCAAAAATCAGGATCTCCAAGAAATTGTAAACTAGTATTATGGGATCACCCTGGCTAGAGGATTTTTCTTGATTTTCTCCTCTTTTCATCATGTCTTTTGATACTTGATCTCCTTTTAAAGGAATTTTTATTTTTGATTCTTTATTTTTTCCTTTGTCCCTTTCTTTAGATATGACTTTTTGATCCATGTCTATGATGCAGATGGATGCGAGTGAGATGGATGAGGTGGATGAAGTGACATGATGGTTTGGTGAATGAAAAATATTGGCGATGTCATCAATAGAATCTTTGGGACTATCCTTTTTGGTGTCATTCATGTCAACGAAGGCTTACACATCCTTAATGACTTGGCAAGATGGCTTGGTAGAGGCAACAATAGGGAGACATACCCTAACCTAGGACAAGTGGTAGGGCAATATGATATTTGGATATCCTCAACGGGGTCAAGATCAAAGAGTGGATTATCATATATATCTTGATCAAACATGGGGTTGTCATGGGCATGAAAAGCTTAAGTGAAAGTGGATATGGTAAAGGTAGATATTTCATCAAGATCCCAAGAGTTGTTGATCCACATATAGTCATCTATTTGAGTATCTTTTGAAACTATCTTGACATCATTGTTCGAAGTGGAAACCTTCACATCAACATTAGAATTGTCGTTTATCTGCAATTCATCCAAATGATATTCACCACATCCCATATCATGGACTTGGACCTTGGGGTAAGATAGTATGGTAGATGAAGTGGACACTTTAGTCAATGAAGATGGATCAATTTAATGTGACAAAGTGGAAGATGAAACCTCATTATATACAAGTGCTTAGAATTGTGTGGTTCCCCTCAATTTGGTATAATATTGGAAGGGACCAGGATCACCAACAATTATAATTTCAGTGTCGTTGTATGGGAATTTAAGGCATTGATGATAAATAGATGGTACAACCTCCATGGCATGAATCCATGGTTGGCCTAGGAGAAGGTTGTATGGGAGGTCGAGATCCAATACTTGGAAAGTAGCATCCATGACTGCAGGACCAACTCTAATAGGTAATGTTATGACTCCTTTAGATGACTGTTCTTCATCATCATTATGGTTTGTCTTCTCAGTTGAATAGTCTTGTTCAAAAAAACTGGCATGCTTGGAGTTTTTAAAATAGCCTGCCATCTCCTAGAAATGATTGGTGTCAAGGTCGGTAGGAACGGTTGTGTTCTAAAAAGCTTTATCAAGGATGGCTCAATGATCAAGTGATATACACAACAATTCTAAGATAAAAATTTGCATTTGGGTCTTTCCCAATTGGTCAAGAAAATCATACTAAGGCTTTGAAGACGATGGTTATTGTTGTGGTGGAGGACCTTGAATGGTTACCTTAGTTCAGTAAGTGTTGATAGCACATTTCAGAGGTTTCTTAATGGTGATGGTGTTGACATGTTCATCGACGACTCGAATGTGGTTTATGATTCTAGTTTGGTTATAGTCATACTTGACATTAGCATAATTGGAAAATTTATTATTAGTCCTATTTCCCAAACTAGAGGCCTTTCCTTGGCCATGATCATGTAGAGGATCATAAAACACTTTATGGTCACTATTTGATTATTTTTGTTATTTTCCGTTGAGTTCAATGGTGCCATTTTCCACAAGGTCCTATATGATATTCTTAAGTTGTATGCATTGTGAAGTGGAATGTCCTTTACCTTGGTGGTAGTCACAAAACACATTATCATCCCACCAAGATGGTTTAAATTTCCCAGGGTCATATTGCTTTGGGTTTGGAATTTTTATGACATTATGTTGTAGGAGTTTTTTTAGAACATACTCAATTGGCTCTCCTACAGGAATGTATTGACGTTTCGATAACTTCCTTTTGATTCTTACTTATTGTGTATTTTGGATAGCGTTGGCACTTGGTTCAAATGTTCTTGGTGCATTTTTTATGTGCTAGGCCCTCATAGTGTTATAATAGGACCTATATGGATAGTATTAGCATCAATAACCCCATCATTAGTCATGTTCTTATTTCAGGCCCAGTATTTGTTTTTGTCATTTGAAGTGTTTTGGGTGTTGGAATTTTTGTTGGCCACCTTGATTTATCCTTTTTCAATTAAATCCTTGTCAAGGATGATTAATTTTTCCACTAAATTGACAAAGGAAGTGAAAAATTGCACCTGTAAATCATGTCTCAGTCTTGAGTTCAATTTTTCAATGAACATGACAACCTTTTGTTTCTCTGGTATCTCAACAGGACATCGACTAGTCATACTTCTCCATCAGTGGAAAAAGGTTATGAAATTTTCACCCTCTCCTTGTGTGGTATGGCATTGGGTGGGAATGGTGATTTCGTTGTCAATGTTAAATGTGAAGTGTTCCACAAACTTGTTTGCTAGTTCTCCCCATATTTTTATGTCAGTCGGTAATCGTGAAAACTACTCAAGTGTTATGTCTGTAAGACTTCTTGGCAAAAGTCTCATTAGGTATGTAGGATCATATGCAATGCTTGTGAATTCCATGCAAAATTCTCTTATGTGTTCAAGTGGATTACCCCTCCCTTAGTACTTAGGTAAGGTTGGTTAGACATAGCCATGTGGGAAGGGTGGCATGTGTAAACTTATCTCAAAAGGAAAAGGACAAAAGTCTTGAGTAGTGTAAGTCTTTTTGTTTGTCATTTGCATACTTTCCTACTATTGTTGTAAGGCCAACATTTGAGTTTTTAAGATGTCCACTTGTGTCAATGATGGGTCTTGTGTATTTTGCAAGCTCATGTTGGTATTTTGGAGCCCAATGTTGTGGGATGAGTTTTGATTAGGTATATGTGTTAGTGATGGATTTTAGTTTTCTATGTGGGTCATGTACATGTATGATGGATTCTGATTTGGTATATTTTGGTTTGGTGTTGGGATATCAGTGTTTTGAAGTGAATTGGATGGTATATTCCATAAGCTTGTAAAAGTTTGACCAAGTAAATTTTGGTTGCCATATTGGGGAAAAGGTCCTTGGTTTCCATATTGCATGATGGGGACTTGGTTTCCAATTTGTGTGCTAATACGACACATCTTAAGGGGATGTCTTAAGAGGTCCTAATATGATGTCTTAAGGGGATCAAAGAAGAGTATAATTAAGTATAAATATTAAGTGATATAAACAAGTATTATACTTTAGGGTGAGTCATCATAAAAAATGATATAATTAAGTATAATATTTAGGATATGTGCTAATACAACACGTCTTAAGGGGATGTCTTAAGGGGTCCTAATATGATTTCATAAGGGGATCAAAGAAGAGTATAATTAAGTATAAAATAAAGTGATATAAACAAGTATTATATTTTAGGATGAGTCATCATAACAAATGATATAATTAAGTATACTATTTAGGATATGTGCTAATATGACATGTCTTAAGGGGATGTCTTAACGGGTCCTAATACGACATCTTAAGTATATAATTGATTTTAAAATCATTTATTAATGATATTTAGTGATTATATAATCAAATATAAAGTTTCAAAGTAGGAAAACTTACACATTTAACAAAAAATATATATAGAATACTAGTTTTGATACATAAACGTACATAGAGTATAATTGTGTATGTACATGTATTTGTAATTTGTACAAAATGTTTAAGTGTGTAAGTATGTATGTATATATGTCATCTCAAAATAATATTTACAAAATTTGGCTATTCAATCTCAAGAACATCTCAAACTTGTGCCCAGAATGTAGTAGGTCTTCACGCCACCTGATATCAAAAAGGTACAAGCAATATCAATGAAATCATCAAAACATACATATATTAATTTATATAAAACTATCTATATGTACACAACTCAAGTACCTATATTTAAAAGTATTCCACACATGTGTGTAGGTTGAATCCAGGCATCCTCTCCTTTTTGTTTCAAAGTATGAGATCAATGTGATGATGGCTTAAGGATACAAAAAAGGATAATAAATCAATTTTAACTATTAATGTAAAATAAATATCAATATATAATCAAGACATGTATTAAAATATAATTTAACTAATAATTACCTATTTTTACCCAGTATTCCATGTTGTCTAGGTTGAATCTGCATGGACTCTCCTTTTTGTGATTATGGCTTAAGGATATATAAAAGCACAATTTGAATCAGTTTCAACTTGTAGACACGTAAAATATATCGATTAATTGTGCACCTGATCCTGACTACTAACATTGTTTCATCCTGAATCATCCCTCGGCCTAACCATTTAATCAAATCCCCTTATTTGATTAAATTCATCAATTTCCCTCTCTTAATTAAATAAACCAGTTATTTAATTGAGTCTCTCTCTTTGTTAATTAAATCAATCAATCTGATCTAATTATCCCTATTCAATTAATTTATTTTATTTGATTAAATCTCTAAAGTTTATCCATTAAATTAAATAAATTAAAACCTTATTTGATTTAATATAACATCATCTCTTTTAATTAAATAAATCAAAATCCTCATTTAATTATTCTCTTATCATATTCCTCTCTTATTTGATTTAAATAAATCCATAAATTTGAGTCAAATAGTCACATCATCTAATCTCTCCTATTAAATTAATTGACCCTTGATTAATTTAATCTCTAATCATGTCCCATCCTCTAGATTTTGCAAGTTGCACATGAAAATAGATTTAATTCATTTATTAAATCTCTATTTTCCTCACAAGGCATCTTTTGGAATATTCTTCAAGTTTGAATTCAAAAATTCCAAGTCAACATGTACATCCAACAAGGAAATAACTTCATCTTACGTGTCATTTTCCTTGAGCCAAGTGGCATTTATTGCATTTTCCCTTCCCTCTTACAAGTCATTTCAACAAATTTGAAATTCAAAAATATGCATTTATTGGCGCAATCCCCAAATCTTGCACATCCTCCATCCACTCATAGGTTGACAAGTGGCATCATGCCATTGGATGAATGTTAGTCCCACATTGTTCAAATTTGGACATTCATCCTTCAATCTCATCTATAAATAAAGAGCTCATATCCTGATTTGATCATCCACAAATTATGCAAAGTTATGATGCTAAAATATTTAGCCATTTTCATCTATCACCATTGAGTTCTTAGCTAGGATTTTTTGCAGATTTTTGGCTTGGAGCTCTCATTCCTCATCATCAAAGAGGATCAACCATCATCAACATATCAAGCTTGCATCTTAGGAATTGGGAAAGGGCCAATTTTCACATCAAATTGGCACCAATTCCCCCATGGGATCATGAGTTTGCACATTTAAATTAGGATTCAATATATTTTCTTTTTCTATTATGTTCTTCATTTTTTTCTTTCCTAATTTGAAGTTTGCAAATGGATTTCATGGGGAATCCTTGTTCATGCTTGCAATCTCTTGTTTAACTTATTTAATCTTGTTGTTTTGCAGGTACTAGGATTGGGGTTCACACACAACTAATAACACACTTGACCAATATAAAAACATGTATTTAATCTATTTAAAAGGACAATATATAAAACTAAAACTATATTTACCTATATTTACTTATTCCATTGTACCATTTGCATCCTCTCTTTTTTGCAACACATCTATGGTTGTCTCATGCTCTTCCATATAAATTGTCCATAGCACTTTATTTGTAGGTCTTCCATGATACCAATCTCGTTTTATACTTATTGCCACCACCAAATGTGAATAGTGTACAATTATTTTATGTGTTTCATAATCTTTGAATGCAAGTAGACCATTCTTCCTTATCGGGTATTTTCGTAGCCAAGTGCCAACAACCACCACCAATCCTATTAGAAAAAATGAAAACCACCATCAAATAAGTTCTCAAAATTTTCTTAAGGGGATCAAATACTTGTTCTAAAAATTTGCTTAAGGGGATCAAAAACTTGTTATCAAAATTGTCTTAAGGGGATGTCTAAAGGGGATCACCATACCTATTGGATAATGATAGCCCTCATCATCTTCTCGAGGTGTTATTAACTTATGTTTATTCTCCACACAATGAGCCAACCAATATTATGTTTCCTCTTCATTCCCCTCAGGTGCAACAACAACATACACATGTCCTGCAAACAAATTTTGATTTAATAACGTGCGTGTATCCATATAAATAATTTAGTATTACAAAATAACTTAATAAAATGAAATAAATTGAATTAAATTACCTTCTTGTACGAGGTCTGAAACACAGTCATAGTCTTCAGATACAAACACTTGATCATTTTTTTCAATGGTTCTTTCATATTGATCGTGTGCTTGTGCAGGTGTCAACGATCTTTGCTCCCACTCTTCAACCCATTTTGTATTTTCACATGCTTAGGAATATCCTAAGATACAAAATTGAAAAAAAATGCAAGATCCCTTGTCCAGATAGTCCATGTGCTTGTTGTTGAACTCCTAAATGAATTCCATTTAGTAGATCCATTGATTGTCTCACAATCAACTCTAGGTAGAATGTTCTCTTCTTCAACCAACCAAAAGAATCGATGAACTATAGAGTACTCACTCGAACTAGGTGTAGATAATCTTGTATTTCACCAATCCACAATCCCACGTGCATCTTTAAATTTTACTACATCCTCGAATTTTAATTGTTCTCTGGAAAGAATTCTTTTGACCCATGCACCAACTTTGGATATGTTCTCCTTTACCATGCCCAGGTTCAAAAAAACTCCACATATGTTGGACATTAATTTCCTTGTGAACCCTACTTAACCAATAGAACATTCGAGCGTTCTTGAATTTCCCCATACAATTATCTAACCATATGAGGTGTTTTGTCATCTAGAATCCTCTTTCTCTTAAATTTCTATAAAATATATTGAAACAGTACTGAACAAACTCTAATGAGTGTAACCAGTTGTCAATCAAATAAAAATGATACTCCCTCAAAAAAATTCTATCATCCTTTGTGCTATCATTTTCATGTCTATAAACAATATGGACAAACATAGCTACTGCACTGAATTATACTACTATGATTGAATTTCCTCTTACGAAGCTAGAGTATAATTTTCCACAAAATCAACCACTGAAAGTATAGTACCAATTGGAAATGTGTTTCTACATGTGCAAAATTAGCCATCAATCCATTGAGCATGTTGAGAGTGCATGACATATTTTGGTACAATGTTATTCTTAAATTCTAATATGAATGCATGTACACTAACTTTTTCTATAACTAAATCACAACGCTTTCCAATTTTTCCATCTTTTAGAGAATAGTTAAAATTCTTAAATATTTTAACATCAACTAATTTTTTTCCAAAAGCATGATCAACACTTTCATGCATGCAAACTCTTAAGAATGAAATAATTTGACAACTAGTGCATTGTCTAGAAATACAAGAACTTGCATAAAATAATTTTTCATTAGATCTTTCACAAAATAAACTTGATATAAACTCCCTTATTGTTTCAGGTGGCATATTAATACCACATTCCTACATAAACATATTAGTATGCAAAGTACAACATATATATTGAAAAACATCATAAAAATAATGAAATTGAACATGTGTTTTACAACAAGATATTTGTTCCTTATTAATTTTTACATACCATGGTTTACATTTTTCAAAAGACCTTTGACTTATTTTAATATTACCAAGTAACACTAAATCACCACAAATTTTTTTATAAAATTAAGTTTGTGTTGTATCTAATAGGTGTTTTGGATGAGGATCACGAACTTTGGACCCCACCCTTAATTTTAAAGCATCTCTAGCATTAGATGATACCCTAGTATTATCATGCCAATATTTTTCAATCAAAGATTTAATTTCAACATTCAATTTCATATCAGACCTCGGGAGTCAACCACTAAAACTCCAATATTGGTTGATAGGATCATTTTCTATACTTTCTCTTCTTTTTGCTGCTCTTAGCAATGTTTTAGGATGTATTTTTAAAACTTCACTAATATTGCTTACCATTCTTTTATTCAAAGTTGATTTATTAACTATAGCAGTTGTTATAGCTCTTCTTGTTGCATTCTTAGCTTTAGATCTACTATTTTTTTCGATAGATTGAATGGCACTAGCAATATAGCATGTTTTACTTATTGATCTTTTCTTCTTCGTTTAAAATAAATGCCTAACTTTTTCATTATTTTTCTCATTTTTCGCATTCTCATTAATGGCATCATTAGTTGACATTGAACTGAAAGTTTTTTACGATAAAAAAAATGATTTTTTAATCTATTAGCATGTGTTCTTATTTGTCTCCAAGAAATATTACTAAGATTATCCAAAACATCACTTTCAATTTTAAAAAATATGTATATTCAAAACTATTTTCATTTTCATTTTGATTTGCATTTGCATTCTCATCTTCATTTTCATTTTCATTTTTATCTTCATCTTCATTTTCATTTTCATCTTCATCTTCATTTTCATTTTCAATTAAAAGATTTTCATTTTCATTTTCAATAACAAAATAGTTTTCATTTTCATTTTCATTAAGAGGATTTTCATTTTCATTTTCAATAACAAAACGGTTTTCATTTTCATTTTCACTAAAAGTATTTTCATTTTCATTTTCATTAAGAGGATTTTTATTTTCATTTTCAACAACAAAATTATTTTCACTTTCATTTTCAATAAAATTATTTTCATTTTCATTTTCAACAATAATTTTACTCAAATCTTGAACTCTATTAATATTATCAATGTCAACATTATGATATCGAACCTCTTCTAAATCTCTAATAAACATCATTTCCATGAGGCTCAAAGGTGGATTTGAAGATGTACTTGGACTTGTGCCTATTGAAACATTCTCCATGCATTGGAAGGGATATTTGAAGACATACTAGGAGTAGTTTGTATATTCGTATTAGTTTCCACATTCACCTCTTGCAAGTTTGCATCGTCTACATCCATGGTCTCCTCAATGCTTTTATCTTCAATAGTTGTGGAATTGGATGCTTCACCATCATTCATTGATCGAATTATCATTCTTCTTTCTCTTTGTCTTTGTTTCTCCTTCTCTCTCTTTGCTTGAATTTCTTCAGGGGACAATACCTTCCTATCTTTCCTCTTATTTTGACATTGTGATCCCACGATTGAATTTTTTTGAAGTATACACAAATGAATGTAAAAAAATTGAGTCTTCCTTGTTTGTTCCTCCTTCAAACAAGCAGAAATTGTTCACAAAATTCCTCTTCCTCCTTCAAAAAAGTAGAAATTGAAAAAAATTCCACTTCCTCTTTCAAACAAATAACAATTGAACAGAATCCTCTTCCTCCTTCAAACAAGTAGCAATTAAACAAAATCCCTCTTCCTCCTTCAAACAAGTAGAAATTGCACAAAAATTGTCTTCCTCCTTAAAACAAATAGCAAATAAATAAAATCCCCAGATTCCTCCTTTGAAAACAAATAGAAAATGCACAAAATTTCTCTTCCTCCTTCAAACAAGTAGCTCAATTAAACAAAAAAATTCATCCTTCTTTGAAAGTAAATAGGAATTCAAAAAAATTATCTTCCTCCTTCAAACAAATAGAAAATAAAAAAAATTCATCTTCCTCCTTTGAAAACAAATAGAAATTCAACAAAATTTCTCTTCCTCCTTCAAACAAGTAGCAATTCAACAAAATTATTTTGTCACAGCGTCCCAATGATGCCTCCTTTCAAAATTGAAAAAAATCCCAACTTGAAGAGCTTCAACAAGACAAAAGGTGATAGAAAGTAGGGAATATGTCGCAGTCGGCCATACAAAATGATTCTTAGACCCGAGATGCCCCTTTTTGATAGTAAAATAAAAAATAATGGTAAAAAATAACTCGCGATCCATTTTAGTAAACGGGATCCCGAGTTAAACAAATCAAGGACCCTGTTTACTAAATGGGATCTCGTTCCATTTTCCAACAGATCTGCTAATAAATTTTCAATGGGTGAATTATAAATGGGATCCTAAACAGGATCCCATTTATAATATATTGAGTCAAGCCTCACAATCCATCATTTTAAAAGTTCAAACTTGAGGGATTGATCTACAAAATTTATACTTCAGAGTATAAATTTTATGATCCCATGCAAAATAAAACTTTGCCCCCTAGATGTATTTCACATCTTATAGTACCCACTCAATGTGAAATATCTAAGTTGTATTCTACAACTTCTCAAACTTTAGAGTTTGAGTTGTATTCCATAGCAAGAAACTACCCTATATCCTCTAAATATCAAACACAAACCCTTGACTTGTAACCTATAGTTCAAACCAGGTCCAAATCACAAAAACACCCTAAGAAATCCCTTTCAAACCTCATGGATAGTTCTACACAAGTAAGAAAAGTTTATGGTCTTCAACAAACATTTTATAATTTTTGAAATCACTAAGGGAAGTTTTATTCAACTAACATTTAGCTCAACCTTTGGAGCTTGACCTACACCTTAATGTTTAGATTCTAGAACTTCCAAAATTAAACTTATCTTCATGCATAATGATACAAGTTTTAACTATTGGGCTTAACCAATTTCATACTTTGGGTTCAACCACTAGATAAAATTTAAGACTCAAAGGCCTAAAATACATCTAGAAGCTCCTAGACTCTATACCATCTACACGTTGTGAATAGATTACATTACCTAGTTCTAGTTCAATTTTATTTTTTTACACTAGGTTAGTTAATATTACTTAGGGAACTTTTAGTTTGTATAATTTTTGTGTCTCATATCATATGATTATGACACATGCCATAATATTCAGTTTTCCTATGTAAGGAAGGACTCTCTTATATTTTATGTATCTATTGTATCATTATATTATTATTGCATTATATAATCAATTATTTATTCAGGTTTCTACTCTCTTATTGAATGCAACTATTGGATTGTAGGTACTCTTGATTACTTGATTTTGGTGTGTAACTCTTAGGACATCTACAATTCCCTTCTCAAATCTAGGGGTTTTAGGTAAGAGAATTTATTTGGTTTATTTTTACTAAAATAAACCTCGCCAATGAGACTAAAAGGCCTAAAAACTTATATTTTCATATAAAAACTCTATATTTTGGAGTCAAAATTTGTTTCAAAAATTTTTAAAATGTTGATACAAAAAATGTATAGTATAAAAAAAATAGAATATAGATATGTTTTGTATGATCATACCCTATCAATTTTTATCTTATCAACCATACTCTCTAGATATTTATAATATTCATATATTCGATTCTCCTATATTAGACCTATGTTAGAGCTATGTTATTTGCATAAGAATCTCATCAATGACATACAAAATAGGTATAGTAAGTGGGTTTTTTTATTTATTTTTACATGGCTAGGTAGATAGTCTTGTAGGAACCTCAACCCACATGCATGACTAGCTATAGGGGGCTTATCCCCCAATAGCATGTGGTCATATGTAGTTCTACACTCTTCCAATATTATCCACTCCCATCACTAGTATCTCTACCTGTTCTGGGCCCCTCCTTTGCTAAGTCTTTTCCTTGGTTAGCCATAGCCATGCCACCAACAAGTCTCTTAGATTCATTTCCCAATGAGTGGTTCAACCCATTTCCTCCACCTCATTGTCACTTATGCTAGAAACATCACTTGAATAGGGGTGGTTGTCTCATTTTCATGCTTAAAGAAATCACATTTTTTCAAGAGACTAATTTTTATGGTATTGATTTTTTTAGGATTGTATTTTGGTACGAGTTATTTTTCTATAAGTGCTTCATATTGATAATTGAAGTCTAGATAAAATAATTACTTCCAAGCTAAAATATTTTACCTATGTTGTTTGATATTTGACTTCTTATAGGTGTTGGAAAGGTATTTCTAAGCACTTCAAATCTATCTTTGTCAATTTTTTAGATTCTGATGGAAAACTTGTTTGCTACCAACCAATCTACAAGAGCTAGAAACATGACACATCAACACATGACAATATAGGAGGTCCGATCAATCATGCCAAACCTATACTCTAGGGTGACACAACCTGCAATATTAAAGAAGCTCAACTCTCTTGAAACAAATCAACATTAGAATGGAAACAAACATTAATGAAAGAAGGTAGGGTTCCAAATCATTGTCCCCCCAACCAAGCAAGCCAACTCTAAGAAAATAGTGTCAGGGTCATGTAATTTCATTCCCTGTTCACATAACAGATTACAAGCTTGCAAGATCACTAATTACAAACAACATCAATCCCAATACACAAACTCTATGATAGGGAAAATAGAATTGATTGGATTATATTTATGCACACTTAGCACCAAAGATATCAATTCCTAAACAAATTGATATAAATCAAGAAATTTGATCACAAACCGTTTGATTCTACTCTTTGTTCCAGGGATGTTGTACCGGTCTTCTCTACTACTATTCACTCTTCCAACAAGATCATCTCCAAACTATGACGTTCTCTTTTCTTTTTCCCCCATCTATCCTCTAACTACCTTGCCTCATTTTGCTTTCTAGTTCAACATTTTTGGAGAACAACATTGATTGGAAACTTGTTTTCCTACCACAACATGATATATTTCAGAAGCCAAAACAAAGGGAAAGAATTTTCTCCACAAAATTAGCACCACAAGCAAGAACCGAAACCAAAATTGAAAAAAAAAATGAAGATGCTCTTGCATCAGGCTCCCTAGGGTAGATGTAGCTCACAAACGGAGTTGGGTAGTAAGACTACCCTTTGAAGTTCCAATAACTTGCAGCATATCCCCTTATGTTGATAAACACAGCCTATACCATTACTTCCTTTTCTTCCATCATATGGCCAGAATAGCCCCTCCATTGCACCGTGAGATATACATCAAACTTTTCTTCCTATTTCCACACCCAATCTCATCATCTTCAACATATTTCACCCACTCTCCAAATAGATTCTCATTGTTGCATCTTTCCCATTCATTTTTAATTTCCCTCAAACAATTATCATCTCCAACATTTGTAGGCACAAAATTTGAGAAATTCAAAATGGTGTTTAAAATGGTTCTCATCTCCTCTATTGCACTATATTTTTTGTCTTCCACATACCTCTCCATTACAATCATGGTAAATTCATGAAAATCATTTTCAATTATATCCAAGGGGTTGGAAAACTAAGTTATTACCTCACCATTGATATTTGCACTATTTGTCTCACCTCCTATCAGTTCAAGCCACTCTTTCTTAATTGCCTCAATTTGAAGAGCTAGATCATCTTCTGCATTCTCTTTCACTATCTCCACACTCTGTTCATGAAGATTCAAGCCCATGTTACTATGTTCATTATCTAATGTGAGTAGCGAGGTTTCTACTTTTATGCTATGTAATATATAACAAAAATTTAAAAATTACTTGCTCTCTTCTAATTTATAATTGCATATCCTCTCAATTTGATGATATGATGTTGGAGTTAGTCCATACTTTTACGCTCTTCAAATTTTAATTTATGGCATACAATGTTTTTCTACATTCTCCTTAATGTTATATTTAGGCATTGCTTATCCCTTCTACACATACTAAATGACCGCTTACTTATAATTTGTTTGTGTTATAATTCAAATAACCTACAAACGAAATAATGCCAAAAACATCCACCTTGTTGTTTCCCCAACCCCAAGTAATTCAATTATTTTCATACCTAAGTAATATATTTCAATTTGTACTCATATGAAAGGTTGTATAGATCATTTTTCACTTCAAAATTACTATTGTAATATTTCTTTAATGCCTAAATTCCCTACACTCACTTTACTTGCAGGCCAGTCACTTGCAATGTCTTCTAATGTCATCATGTCTACATTAACTTCAAATTCCATTATCGACATCCTTTCAAGCATGTTTGATTTAGATCCATTTCTACAATTTGCATCTATCAATACCATTGAACAACCTCAAACTATGCTTGTCAAGTATCGTATACAACTATCGGATGGGACGCACACACATCCTGCATTTCTACCCACCCAATTTAATGAACTTGTCTTGGAGGAGGCTTTATTCAAAGGTTCCATTGTCCACCTCAAAGAATATGTTTGCAGAAAATTTCACAAATTCATGTATGTGCATAATTACTTTATATTTGTTAGTTCTTGTTGTTTAGGAATGTACATTTCATTCACTTTCAAAATTCCCTTTCACTGTTAGGGCTATTGTAATCCATAGCTTGGAAATAATAACAAATAATGCATCAATGATTGGAGATCTAACTACTATTCATCAAGCTATAATTTGTATGCCCTCTAGTAGCTCGTAGGGGCCATTGACCACCACTCAAACTCCTAGTGCTTCACTTGATGAACCTACATCATCAAGGGAAAAGAACACTCTTTCCCCATTCAAACCAAAGCCCTTTGCAACTTTAACCCCAAACCATAAGCATTGGTCTATTGAGGGTCATGCCTTGACTAAAATTCCAATTCATGAGTACAAATTTTCATGTAATGATGGGAAATTCTTTGGGTTCAATTTTGTAGATAAAGCAGGGTCTAAGATAAATGTTACCTTCTTTAATGATCTTGTAAATAAGTTCTACCATGTGATCAAGTCCAATAGTACTTATGTCATCTCAAATGGCTGCATCAAAGTCACAAACACAAAATATAGTAGTAGCAAAAACCCTTATGAAATATTCCTCCACAAATCCTTAACCATAACTCCATTCACCTACATAGACTCCACTATACCCATGCACAACTAACATATCAAAAGCATTGAATTGTTAATGTCATTACCTCTCAATTCCCTTGTCTATGTCAATGGTATTCTTCTATCTATCTCCCCTGCATCAACCATAGGCAAGAGGGATGGCATCGAAACAATAAAGTGTAAAACCACAACCATGAACATTTCAAGTCATACCATTGATATCACACTTTGGGACAGCCATTTCCAAATTGCTAGGAAACAGCTAGCTAACCTTCCCCTACAACCCAACCCACCAATTATTTTGATTAAAAGTGGTTGTATAACCTCATGGTCTAGAAAATATATAGATACTATTGTTGGAAAAATGAAGAAGATTGACTATCTCTACAATTTTGTGTTGTCATTGATGTCACCATATTGTGTCTACAAAGTTAAGATAGTGCTTAATCTGGTATTTTGGGTTTAGTATCTAAATCGGTATTCAAGCTATACTCTATGGTATTCTAGTCCACATTTCTCCACTATTAGTATTTGATGCTTGTGGTTTTGGGAAATGGTTTGTAGGTGTTAGGAGCACGTACTCTCAAGATCTGATGTATCTGGTGCTCCTACAAAATGATTATTTCTTTTTGCATTGAATTCTATTCGTAGTCGACTTCTTGGGATAATTGTGTTATGGTGAATCAATTTTTCTAAGCGGATCTAAGTGCGACCTATTTTGGGTCCTTTCCAACCTAACATAGTGTGCTAGAAGTTTGAATTATCTTCTTGAAATATTTCATGAATGATTGGAGCCAACAGTTGGTTTTTTTGGTAAATATGAAGTGCATCTAATTAGGCCAACCTAATTGATACTTGTAGGAAAGATCAGATATATAAATGAATATGTTGGACAACTTTTAATGATGATGAATAGACAGAGGGATAGAAGTGTATATGCATATGCAAAATTAATGAAGCAATTGTGAATATAAGGTTGAAAGTGAGTGAAAGGATGAAGTGTGTTGAATCAGTCTTTTGAGCATCACTGAAACTGCATCAGCACTTGTTAGGTGCATTATTCTTAGTTCATTTTGGCTGAAAAGCCCAATTTTGTTTTTTCAATCTTTTTGTAGGCAATGAGCCTCTCTTGTAAGTAGTGAGCTTTTGATTTGGACAATGAGTACTTTCAGGGCAGTGAGCCTTTTATTTTCAGTTTGGAACTACTTTATATTATGAGTTAATCCTCACTGTGGTTTTTCCCTCCTTGATTTTTCCATGTAAAAATTGGGTGTTTATTGTGTTGAATTACTTTATGTTATCTATGTTCCATGCTTATACTTAATGTAAGATAATGTGGTTATGGAATTGATATGTGTTGGAGTTTCTAAATCTAAATTCTATGGCAACTGATTCACCCCCCCTCTCAGTTGTCTTGCATCTTTTTAACAATTGGTATCAGAGCTTTGGTTCCTTGGTGTAGAGCTTAACCGCTTAAGGAGGATATTGATGGCTGATTAGATGGATGATAAAGAAGAACTTCATACTACACTTAAGGATCTTGACAGAGTTGAAACTGAAAAATATAGATTTGAAGGAGAATCTGGATGAAGCTAATGAATGTGTCTGAAAGTTGAAAGAAAAATTAAAGAAATTTAAGGAAAGGAAAAAATTGAGTGAGTAGTTAAGACAAGAGATAATTGGTTTGAAAGTGACATTAGAATAGAATAAGAGAATTGAAGAATGTTTGAATACAATGGTGTAGAACAAATTTGAAGAATTCTCTAAACTTGAATAGGAGGTGGTAAACTTGATAAATGAACTGGAAAAGGAAAAGCTCTGTGAGAATAATTTCAAATAAAGTTCTAATAAGCTTGGAGAATTTCTTGCTAGACAGAAACCAAGTAAAGACAAAACTGGTTTAGGAAATGATGCAGGTGAAAGTTCTAAGGATAATCAGAGGATTCAAGACAAAGGAAAGCAAAAGAGAAATTCAAAAAAAATTACAAGGAGATTTCCTGTGAGATAGCCTAATGCACAAAGGTATCCCCATTTCAATGGTATTTGTTTCTTATGTAATAAATATGGTCACAAAGCAACAAAATGTAAGAGTAGGAATAATCATTTTTTCGATCCCTTCATCAGACAATGCTTTAAATGTAAGAAAGTTGGACATAAGGCTACTAAATGCAAATCTCAGGTGAGAATGTTAAGTTGGGTAATGATGAACATATTTAATGAAGGGAGAATGGATCAATTCTTTAATGGCTATTATTATACCTTTAACAAACTTGGACCTAGAGAAAATCAATGTAGATCAAGAGGAAATGGAGGACAAAGTAATCAGAAAAATATCATATGTTATAATTGTAATAAACCAGGACATGTTTCAAACTTTTGAAAAAGTAAGAAAGGAAATAAGTTTGCTCTGGTAGAGAAGAATGATCCAGTAAAGAAGGTCAACAAAGAAGAAATGAAGTAGGAGATGAATAAGATATGGACGAAGAAAGAAGAAGAAAAACCTAAAGCTATTGATGCATCTGTACCCTCATCTGGTATGGAAAAATCCTCCAGGAACTAGAACAATCATGGTCTTAGGGGGAGCATTATCAGAAAATTATAAAACCCCCTGGATATATGGCGCGTCAAAGGCTGACACATGGGTGAGATATGAAGAATGAAGAATCAGAGGTTGTGGAAAAAGAACTGGAAAAAAACATGTTGTCATGATGATTTGCAGACTAAATTAGGGTTCTTTGTGTTGAGAAGAATGTTTTTTAGTAGCTCTTTTATGCTTGTTGCATTTAATGTGTTTAGGGTAAATTCGATGAAGTTTAAGTTGAAGTTTGTGAATCTTCTCAATTAATTGTGCATTTGGAGAACTCAAAAGGTGCCTTGACGCGATCTTGAAGCAAGAATGAAGCAATTCTAAAAGGGTTTCAAAGAAATTAAATCAGGTAATTTGGAATTCGTTTCTCTATTTGCAAAAAGGGGAAGAAGGAAAAATGAAGAAGTTTCAATTGACGAATTAAAGAAAGTGTATAAATAGACAAAGAATCGAGTTATGTCATCCCTCTAAAGCCAAAAGGAGTGGAGTTAGAAGAATTTGATCATAGAAAGATGAAAGAAATGGAACTAGGGCTAAACAAAAGAAAATTACAAAACATCAAAACCCTAGGTATGGATTTGTGGAGTGAATTTCCATGGGTTGTCAAAAAGGGGTTTATTTTGTTCTTATTGAATCATTTCAAGGATGAAAGTATTGTATTGGAAAAACCCTACTTAATCTCGAAGGAAGTGATCGAGGTGATAACTGGCTTATGCAATATTGGGGATCTTCCTAGAAGGAAAACTATAAAGTACAAAGATGTGGAGGAGTTTACTAGCATTAGCAAAGACCCATGAGCTTTATTGATAAACATGTTAGAAAACCAAGATCACCTACATGCAAGATGGATACCTGTCACATGCAAAAGATATGAAGAACCAAAGAAGATGTTCTGTAACCTCAAAGTGTGAAAATGCATAAGAGAATCAATGATTACATAGAGATCAATCCTTATGAAGGAGATCAAGAAACCCTAAAAGGGAAACCCTAAATGAAACCCTAGTGTGCACACTTAATAATTAATAATTAATTATTAATGTGCCTAAGTTTAGCTTAAGTAACTAAAGGAATAAGTGACTTAATTAATTAATCAATATGATATAATTAATTAAGCATAATAACTTATTACTCTAACAAAACACACTCGAAGATTTGGCTGTAAGGTATGTTGCGTACGGGATTTCTTACAAGATCTATTTTAGAAATCATGAAGGTTCCACACCGGCAATTTCAATTTACATTGCACATATGATGGTTAAGGAGAATAGGAAATTTGATTTGTATAGCTTGTTGCTTGAGAATATTTTTGAAAATTTATGTATATTGGTAATTGAGGGTTATCCCTTTCATTTTGGATCTCTGCTAGTATGCTTGGTGTTTTAATTTTTTTGTTCCCTACTGGGAAAAGATAATGTGGTATGGGAATCTAGGATTCCTATTGGAAAATAGGTCTACATATATCTAGGAGTGTTGTAAAACAATGCAAGTATGTGTAAATCATATTTCACATCCTTGAAAACAAATCTTTGCTTCAATATTTCTACTTCGAGTTAGTTTGAGGTGGGCTCTTCCTCTCGTAAGAAGGAATTGGAGGTTGTCATTAGTGACTCCCCTCTATAATCAAAGAAGAGGAAAGCTACAACTGAAGATATCATTGGAATTTCAGAAGAAAAGGAGAAAGTATCATCAGATGACATCCAATCTATGATTATTGAAGGGAAAATAAAGAAGATTGGTGAATTATGGAGTGTAGCCTCTCCTATTGACAAACTGAAGATTGATGATGCCTTTGTAGAATATCTACTTCAAAAAGGTATTGGAGTATCAATTGTTTCTGATTTCTTTCCAAAAAATCTAGTTGAGATCATTAAGGAAAGAAAGCTGCTTGAAGGTCTGGAAGGACACAAATTTGAAGCTCTAGTTGAAAAGAGGTGTGTTAAAGCTAAAGGGAGATTATTTGAACTAATCATAGAAACAAAGAAATGCATTAAAGAACTATTTGATATTTACAAGTATTACATCTCTGGTGGCCTATTGCGGTAGATAATTTTAGGAGTAAAATTGAGGCAATTGAAACTGAAGTGAACAACATTAGAAAGAATTTTGACATCTTTGAAGACAAAGAAGGAAAGCAAAGATTGAGAGTTGGTGAACTACATCAGGTTGAACTAGTTGTTGTACAAAGAAAGAGAGATGATGTGATAAAAACCTTCTGGTTTCTTAAGGAGATTGTTGAGGTCCAGTTAGAATGTCTTTCCATAATACTTACTGACACAGAAGATGTTGAAAGATAGAGTTCATATTGGTCACCATCTTTTACTCTGTTGGGTTTGTTGGAGAGAATTTGTACAAGAATGGATTTGGATAATTTTAACTAGAAGAAATTGCATCTAGTTCTTAAAGAAAGGTATACGAAAATGTTTCAGGTGAAGAGTGTTATCTTTACTTGAATCTTGAGTTTTATGTTGTTTTTGTTCAGGAGAAGAAGAAGAGGAAAGAAAAGAAGTTAATTGAATTGAATTGTTGGGGAGAGTTTTGAAGAAGTTTTTACATGTTTCCATCAATGAAAAAGGTGGAGATATTGGAAAAATGAAGAATATTGACTCTCTATAGTTTTGTGTTGTCATTGATGTCACCATGTTGTGTCTACAAATTTAAGATAGTGCTTAATATGATATTTTGGGTATGGTATTTAAACTGGTATTCGAGCTATACTCTCTGATATTCTAGTCCGCATTTCTCCACTGTTAGTAGTTGATGCTTGCTATTTTGGGAAATGGTTTATAGGCGTCAGGAGCATGTACTCTCAAGATCTCACATATCTGGTGCTTGTACATAATGATTATTGATTTTTGCATTGAAGCCAACTTCTTGGGATAATTGTGTTATAGTGAATTAATTTTGCTAAGTGGATCTATGTGCGACCTATTTTAGGTCCTTGCCAACATAATGTAGCATGATGGAAGTTTGAATTATCTTCTTGAAATATTTCATGAATGATTGGAGCCAACAATTGGTATTTTTGGTAAATATGAAGTGCATCTAATTAGGCCGACCTAATTTATGCTTGCGAGAAAGATCAAATATATAAATGAATATCTTGGACAGCTTTTAATGATGATGAATAGATAGAGGAATAGAAGTGTGTATGCATATGTGAAATTAATGAAGCAGTTCTGAATATAAGGTTGAAAATGAGCGAAAGGATGGAGTGTGTTGAATCAATCTTTTGAGCATCATCGGAACTGTATCAGCACTTGTTAGGTGCATTATTCTTAGTTCATTTTGGCTAAAAATCCCAATTTTGTTTTGTCAATCTTTTTGTAGGAAATGAGCCTCTCTTGTAAGCAATGCGCTTTTTTATTTGGATAGTGAGTCCCTTCATGGTAGTGAGATTTTTATTTTTAGTTTGGAACTAATTTATATTGTGAGTTAATCCTCACCGTGGTTTTTCCCTCCTTGGGTTTTCCACATAAAAATCTAGTGTTTATTGTGTTGAATTACTTTCCATTATCTATGTTTCATGCTTATACTTAATGAATGATAATGTGGTTATGGAATTGATGTGTTGGAGTTTCTAAATCTGAATTTTGTGACAATTGATTCATCCCCCCACTCTCAGTTTTCTTGCATCTTTTTAACAACTATCTTTCCAACTACCATTGTAATCAATCCCAACTTGGTTGAATTCTGAGCATCCTAGACATGGTATGCCACTACAAGGATTTCCCAACCTTGCCTTTCCCTCTCAAAAATCCATCTATCGACCTAGAAATTTGAAAATCCAATTCCTATTTCAAGTATTGTGAAACCAAGATCTCTTGACAAACAAAATGTTTGTGTAAAGGCCACTATCACAGAGCTCCACTTAGACAAATTCTACTACCTTTCTTGCCCTCACATGGTGAAAAGAAAAAAGTGTAAGAAAAGGGTTCTCCAAATTACCCTAGGTGCATTTTAATGCCCCAAGTGTTCTGCAGAGATTGCTACATATGATTTTAGCTACATGCTCAAGATGGACTTGCAAGATGGTGCAAGTCATCTTCTTAATGTTACTGCATTTGAAGAACCAGCCACAATGTTCTTGTTGGAAAAGTGTGCCTCAATAATCACAGGTTGAACCCTCCATTAGAGCAAAGTCGGTATGAAATCTATCATGTCTAGTCGACTAGCAGCTTTGATACATTTTGTTTTGAATAGGTCGCTGTGACCTTGTTTCTGTCTAGCCGAATTGCTTTCTCTATGGAGCTATCGCTGTGACAAGGATTGTTCGGTATGACCTCTTAGCACTTGGGAGACCTCTGGCTGACAGGCCATTCAATTGTGTATCGGGGAGACTCACGGCAACCACAGGCTTCGAGGTAGCTTATAGCGGCTCGGTGAGAAGTCCCAGCGAAGTGTTAGAGTCTCGCCGATAGTATGTTACATGTTGGTCTTCGGTGTAGCTTATAGTCTATCGGTAAGAAGTCTTACCGATTTGCAAAGGTCTCACCGATGAAAGTTCAAATGATTGGTCTTCGGTGTAACACTAAGGTTTCATTATGAAGTCTGGGTGAAGTGTTAATGTCTCACCAATGTTGAAGTCTGTTCTCCGTGAGACTCATGGTGAACAGTGGCTATCGAGGTAACCCAAATGGTTCGAGAAGAAGTCCCAGCGAAGAATGTAAGTCTCGCCGATGGTAAGGGATCTTCGGTATAACTCTTGGCAACAGAATACTTTGGGGCAAGTCCTAGAGCTCAGTGTGATGTCTTAGCAAAAGTAACATGTCTCGCCGACAGTGCTTTATGTTGATGCCTTTAGAGTAAGTCTTGGAGTTCGGTATGTTCTCTCGGCGAAAGATGTAAGTCTTGCCAACTATTCTTTGGAGCTCGATATGACTTGTGTCTTCGATAAAACCTTTGGTGACTTGCTATGATCTCTTGGAGAAAGTGATAGGTCTGGACGACTGCTTGGTGTTTTAGCGTAACACTGGAAGCTCAATAGAACATCTTGGTGACTACGGTAATTCATGGTGATACTGATATGAAGGTTATGTGGCATCGGCGAGACACTGTTAGTGTCTCACCGAGATGCCAACATAGTGCAAATTATGTTGACCGTTTGACCATCCTATGTGGAGTCTCGTGGACCAATAGGAGAAGCCAAATCTGAACAGTTGGAAGACAATCAGTTGTGACGGTTCTGTGAGGAAGTTCAACAGATAGGGAATGCCATGGTTATACTTTGTGATCACATATTGTGATCGGTTGGTTGGATCGAAGAATGATTGAGTGATTGTATCAGTAATTGAATTTTATTTTGTAAAGACTGTAACTCGAAGGTTCCTATACAAGAATTTTCATGGTGAATGCTGTTGTATAATGACACTAGAAAGATAAGTCTGGAATTTGTATGTAATCTTTGTTACTGTAATACAAAGTGATTTCTCTTGGTGTGGTGGGTTTTTCTCCCATAAGGGTTTTCCCATGTATATCTGGTGTTCATGTGTGATTGTCAAATTCTATGTTTCTGTTATTTACTTCATAGTGCATCTTAGTTGAACTTTAATTGGAAAAATTAAAAGTATATCTACATTCTTTCCTGAGGTATTGACGTTAGGAGAATTGTTTCTGCATATGATTTTCCTTTCAAGTGCTATCAAAGCCTGGCCAGTTGTGTTATCCTTGTGGGTACATTGGGTTTTTTGTGTCAATTCTGTTCAGTGGGAGTCTTGTAGAAAATTGTTATTTCTATTTATAGGTTGAGATGGCTAGCACATCTAGAAAGTTTGAAATAGATAAGTTCAATGGCAGTAACTTTGAGTTGTGGAAATTCAAGATGGAGGATTTTCTAGTTGATTGTGATATGTGGCTTGCAGTGTCTGGAACTAAACCTATAGGCATGAAGCAAGAAGATTGGGACCTTGCAGATAGGAAGTCTAAGGGGCTGATAAGGCTCTATTTGGCAGACTCAGTGCTTCTTAATGTGCATGAGAAGAAGACTGCCTCTTCTTTGTGGAAAAGACTCGCGTCTATTTATCAGGGGAAGTCCTTGGTGAATAAATTGTTCCTGAGGAAGAAGTTGTATTCTTTGACAATGCAGGAAGGAGGGTCTGTGGCTGATCATTTGAATGCATTTAATATGCTACTTGCTCAATTGACATTTGTTGGTGTGAAGACTAAATAAGAGGATCGTTGTATGCTTCTACTGTGTTCTTTGCCAGACTCATGGGATCATCTGGTGATGGAAATTGGGAGTACAACATCCAGTTTCAAGATGGAAGATGTTGCATCTTTGCTATCAAAAGAGATGAGAAGGAAATCTTCTGAGATGGCAAAGGAAGCTCTTGCTGTCAGAGGAAGACCGAAAGAGAAAGGCAAGAAGAAGGACAAGAAGTCCAAATAGAAATCAGAGGGGAGATCAAAGTCTCCTAGAAAGAAGTCCAAGGTGAAGTGTTGGAACTATGGGCAACCTGGTCATGTCCAAAAGGATTGTAAAGAGGAGAAAAAGAAGAAGAAGGGCTCTTTCGATAATCGTTCTTCTCATAGTGATGGTGACACCTTCATTGTAGCCTTGGCTACTTAAGCATCAGATGATGTCTGGCTGATTGATTCTGGAGCATCTTTTTACATGAGATCTCACAGAGAATGGTTCATGAAGTATGAAGAATACAATGGTGAAAAGGTGTACTTGGAAAGTGATTCAACTTTAGAGATTGTTGGTCGTGGAAGAGTCAGAATATAATTTCCTGATGGCAAAGTAAAGGCAATTAATGATGTTATGCACATATCAGGTCTGGCTCAAAATCTATTTTCTGTAAGTATGTTGAATGATACTGGAGTACAAGTTACATTCTCTGGAAATGGCTGCAAGATGGCTAGAGGTTCAATGGTGCTGGCTAGAGGTGCTCGAATTGGTACCCTGTACAAGCTGGATGCACAGGCTGTTCAATATAACAGTGTCTCTAGAATGTCACTGAAAGATACTCATGGAGGTAAAGAGGGAAATATCCCTAATTATGTAAACTCTATGGAAGTAAAACTTCCTGCAGAGAAGACTATGCTCTGGCATCATAGGTTAGGCCACATAGGAGAAAAAGGTTTAACAACTTTAAAGAATAAAAACCTGGTTGAGGGGCTTGAATATTGTAATCTTGAATTTGAATTCTATGAACACTGTATATATGGAAAGCAGCACCATGTTTCTTTTTATTCTAATCCTCATAAATCTTTTGGTTTGCTAGATTATATTCATTCGCATGTGTTTGGTCCAGTGGATGTTCCTTCTTTGTCTAAATCAAGATACTATGTGTCATTCATTTATGATTATTCAAGAAGAGCATTTGTTTTTTTTTTTAAAGTAAATCAGAATTGTTCAGTCGATTTAAGGAGTTTAAGAACCTTGTTGAAAATCAGACTGGTAGTAAAATAAAATGCTTAAGGACTGATAATGGCGGTGAATTTTGTTATGATGAATTTGAAAGATACTATAAAGACCATGGAATTAAAAGACACAAGACTACACCTTATACTCCACAACAGAATGGAGTTGCAGAAAGGTTCAATAGGACAGTGATGGAGAGAGCATGAAGTATGCTCAGTAGTGCTGGCTTGGAGGAGAAGTTTTGGGCTGAGGTAGCTACTGCATATTATCTATTGTTCTCCAAATTTTGCTCTTGTTGAGAAAAACCTTTGGAAGCGTGGTCAGTAAGAAGCCCTCACTCAAACATGTTCGTGTTTTTGGATGTGAGGCATATGCTCATGTGTCGGATGTGAAAAGATCTAAATTGGAGAACAAGGCTGTCAAATGTATTTTTATTGGCTATAGTGCTATCATAAAAGGATAGAAGCTTTGGAATCCTGATACTGAGAAGGTTGTATACAGGAGAAGTGTAATCTTTCTTGAGTTGAAACCTTCCACTTTGGATCTGCAGTCAGAGACAAAGTCGAGGATAACAATAAGGATGTAGAAATAATTCCTCCTGGAGAAGAGATTGAAAATTAGTACTGTGGCGAGGAGAGCTCAAGCAGTTTTGAAAGTTCTGAAGAAGAACCTCGGCCTCAGCTAGTGAGGAGGTCAACCAGAGAAAGGAAACAACTAGATAAGTATGGGTTCTCATTGATTGATTCTACTTGTGCCTATGCTTTGATTTCTAGTACTGATGAGCCTAAGACTATGAAAGAGGCATTTAAAATGTCTGATTCAGACTCTTGGTTAGAAGCCATGGAAGAAGAGATGTCATCATTGGATAAAAATGAAACTTGGAGTTTGGTGCCTTGCACGAAGGAAAAAACCTGTAGGCTAAAATGGGTATTAAAAAGAAAAATATTGGTCTAGATGGCTGATTATCCGTATAAGGCAAGGCCCAGTTTGCAAGGGTTATTCCCAAGTAGAGGGTGATTATGGAAATATTTTCTTGTAGCCAAAGTGATATCATATAGTACCTTTGTCACTTGCAGCTTGTCATGACTTGGGGTAAAGCTGAGATGAAGACAACATTTCTTTGTAAAGGTGATCTTGAAGAGAAATCTCTATATGTCAGCTAAGCACTTTGTTGAGAAAGGTAAAAAGAAACTGGTTTGCAAATTAAAGAAGTCTCTGTATGGGTTAAAGCAGTCACCTAGAATGTGGTACCAGAAATTTGATACTTTTGTATTGTCTTTAGGATTTGTGAGATCAAAATCTAATCATTGTGTCTATTATAAAGCTGAAGGTGATCAAGTTCTTGTTATTTCTCTTTATGTTGATGATATGTTGTTCACTGGAAATAGCAAGCTAATGATTTCGATCTTAAGTCTCGGTTATACGCTAGGATTTGAAATGAAGGATGGTGCAGCAAGGTATGTTTTGGGATGGAGATATGGGGCGGGAAGAATAGAAAAATATGGCTGGTGAGTAAGTATAAAGGCTGTTCTTGAGAGATTTTGTATAGGGCCAATTTAAACAGCTAGTGGTTCCAGTCTTACTTGAGGAGCGAAACTACCATTGAGGGGACCTCCAAATCTCTCTTGGGAATGGAGAGACATGACCCATTATACCCCTATATTAGTGTGGTTGGCGATCTCATGTATATGCAATAGTGCATACAAGGCTAGACATTGCCCAAGCGGTGGGAGTACTTAGTAGGTTTATGGCTAATCTAGGAAGAAACGCGTGGGATGTTGTGAAAAGAGTTTTCAAATATTTGAAGGAGCACTTGAGATTTTGCTTTTTCTTCATGGATTCCCATTTCTTTGTCCCTGTCCATTCATTCAGATCCATTTCCATGTCCACTATCCCTATGATTGAATACATGTTCTCATGCTTATAAAGTTTAGTTAAGCGTTTGTCATTCTTTATTAGTTTTGATCTTTGAGGGAAATAACTTATTTTATGTGATGATGAGTGCAATTTAATGCGGAAAAGAACCCTGCTTTCCATGCCAAGATGGGCTCATGGCCCCACGTCTTGCCGGTGTCACTTGTACAAGATATGGTGGAGGATGGAAGGTCGATTTGGAAAAGGTTGATACTTTGGAGAATGTTGCAGATTCATTGACAAGCTGAGTGAACTCGCAAACAAGTTCAGGTGGTGTATCAGTTCAATGGGCCTTAGTGCCCATGTTTTTCAGTAAGTTTTGTTGTGCTCTAGAGGTGCCTGTGTGATCTTCGTCAAGTGGGAGATTGTTGGAAAAGTATGCCTCAATAATCACACACTGAAACCTCCATTAGAGCAAAGTCGGTATGACATCTATCATCACGGCCGATAGCAGCTTTGATACATTCTTTTGAACAGGTCATTGTGACGCTTATCTTGACAATTGCTGCTTTCCTTTGTGGAGCTATGGTGGTATGACATCTTGGCTGGGAGACCTGGCCCGGCCAGACCATTCAATCGATGTCGAGGAGACTCATAGCGTACCTGGAAACTTAGGGCCTCAGCGGCTCGGTGAGAAGTCAGTGAGGTATTGGGTTAGAGTCTCACTGATAGTATGTTACATGTTGGTTTTCAGCGTAGCTTATAGTCTATCGGTAAGAAGTCTTACCGATGTGCAAAGGTCTCACCGACGGAAGTTCAAATGATTGGTCTTCGGTGTAACACTAAGGTTTCGTTATGAAGTTTGGACGAAGTGTTAATGTATCGCAGATGTTGAAGTTTGTTGTTGGTGAGACTCATGGCAAACAGTGGCTATCGAGGTAACCCAAATGGTTCGGGAAGAAGTCCCAGCGAAGAATGTAAGTCTCGTCGATGGTAAGGGATCTTCGATATAACTCTTGGTGACAGAATACTTCGGGTTAATTCCTAGAGCTTGATGTGATTCCTTAGCAAAAGTAACATGTCTTGCCGACAGTGCTTTATGTTGATGCCTTCGGAGTAAGTCTTGGAGTTTGGTATGTTCTCTCGGCGAAAGATGTAAGTCTTGCCAACTATTCTTTGGAGCTCGATATGACTTGTGTCTTCGGTAAAACCTTTGGTGACTCGCTATGATCTCTTGGCGAAAGTGATAGGTCTGAGCGACTGCTTGGTGTTTTGGTGTAACACTGGAAGCTTGATAGAACATCTTGGCGACTACGGTAATTCCTGGCGATACCGATATGAAGGTTATGTGGCATCAGCAAGACACCGTTAGTGTCTCACCGAGATTCCAAAACAGTGAGAATTTTGTTGACCATTTAACCGTCCTATGTGGACTCTTGTGGACCAATAGGAGAAGCCAAATCTGAACAATTGGAAGACAATCAATTGTGACGTTTTTGTGAGGAAGTTCGACAGACAGAGAACGCCATTGTTATACTCTGTGATCACATATTGTGATTGGTTGGTTGGATCAAAGAATGATTGAGTGATTGTATCAGTAATTGAATTCTATTCTGTAAAGACTGTAACTCGAAGGTTCCTATACAAGAATGTTCATGGTGAATGTTGTTGTATAATGACACCAGAAAGATAAGTCTGGAATTTGTATGTAATCTCTGTTACTGTAATACAAAGTGATTTCTCTTGGTGTGGTGGGTTTTTCTCCCATAAGGGTTTTCCCACGTATATCTGGTGTTCATGTGTGATTGCCAAATTCTTTGTTTTCGTTATTTATTTCATAGGGCATCTTAGTTGAACTGTAATTGGAAAAATTAAAAGTATATCTACATTCTTTCCTGAGGTATTGACGTTAGGAGAATTGTTTCCACATCTTATATTCCTTTCAGTTCTTAGGAGTTTTCACAGAATATTTTCGGCTCCTACTAGCAAAACCAAATGTTGCTGCCCAAAATTTTAGACACAGTTGTCAACTGTGAGTTTCTTCTGGAACTTACCATTGAAACAAATGCTTTTGATGGGTGTGAAGCACAAAGTATTGATACTACAACTATTAAGTGTTCTTAGCTTTTATTTTACATTTTTTATAAGTACACTTGTTATGTCATGTGTAATTGTGCATATTTGTAAGCACGATGAACAGTTACAAAAAACATATATACACATTTGCACTCCAAAATACCAAAAACAAAAAAATTACTATGTTACATGCTTAATTTGTATATATAACTATTTTCTAAGCTTTTCCATTCTTGAATTGAAAACCACTCTATTGTGTATGCATCTCTAAAATTTACTTTCATGCATTTCTACATTAAATCACACATCTACTTGCATCATATGAGCATCAATATTTTATGGTTTCCCTTTGTGAAGAATTATACTTCCAGTTATATTATTTTACTTCCAATTGCATTGGAAAGCATTCTAGGTATGTACAATTTTGTATGCATTTAAAGTTTCAAACATGTAATACTGAAATAAACCTAAAACAAACATTTATTTATTCCCATAACTTGTTGTTTCCTATGATACACAAAGCTTTACTTCCAATTGATGTTATTGCATTAGCTTTAATTATATTACTTTCCTGTTTTAGAAAAGTTACTTCTCCAAGCTTTTATGATGTTACTCCCATTAATGTTGCACCTTTTATCTAAACTTACAATGACATACCTGTTAGAAAAGTTACTTCTCCAAGATTTTATGATGTTACTCCCATTAATGTTGCACCTTTTATGTAAACTTACAATGACATACCTATTAGAAAAGTTACTTCTCCAAGATTTTATGATGTTATTCCCATTAATGTTGAACCTTTTATGTAAACTTACAGAAAATATTGAATGGATTTGGAAAATTCAAGATTGCAAGTTAAATGAGACCGTCGTAACTAGAAACAACACATCCACTACCATGCAAGGAAACATGTCAATAGAAGAAGATGAGAAAACACACAAATCATCATTGTTGGCACCTCCACATCTACAATCCCCTCCTTTGTTGACCCCTCCCATATCCATCCACCTCCAAAATTTACTCAAACCTTTTTTGCTACTAGAAATTCCTTTTGTTCTATGCTAGATAGATTTATAAAAATGTCAACTTGTCTAGTTTGCATGGAACAATATCCAAGTATCCAAACAAAACAATTACAAGGACTATCTACTTGTTACAGATGTGCAGCTGAAAAAAATAGTCATCACTTCTCCAAATGGAATAATATGGACCCTGGTGAGCAACCTCTATGTTTTAAAAAACTAACTCAAGTTGAAGAGATGCTAATAGCTAGGGTTAGCCCAATCCTTCAAGTTACCTATGCAAATGGAGCCTAGCTAAAATATAGTGGGCACAATATTTGCTTTCCTCAAAATATTTCTATGATTTCTACCCACTTGCCTAGATGTATAGATGAATTAGACATATAATTGGTTAATAGGAAAAACATCATCCAACAAGACCATAGCTTCTACGTGAGTAGAAGACATGTGTATGAGGCACTGCATTATAAAACCTTACATGACCCATACTACAGAAATGTGTGATTAGATGATGCTACATTAGCATGTCTACCAAGTGCTTCCACTAACATTACTGACCTCCTATTTGCAACAACCACAATTACTAGGCCCACATCTACAAGCTTTGTGCATACAAATGCTATAACCATCGACCCTTCTAAAGAAGAAATTCATCCCATGACTCCCTTTGTAGCTAACCTTCCACCAGCATGTAGAGAAGTCAAAGAATTACACTCCTTATTACAACTAGGTCAAGGCCATCCAGCCTTGTCTATGGACTAGACACCCATTTCGCCATCTCCCATCAATGAGTACACCACTGAAGGATTGTTTGTTATGGATTTCCCCACTTTTTTTCCAAAAAGAAGAGTCACATTCAAACAACAACGCATGCAGGAAGTTAAGTTACATGAATATGCCCTCCACTTTCTCAAGTACTTTGATAATAGGTTTGGCCAACACCCTCTCTTCAGGTACTTCATACTCAATATTCTTCTACATCATCACAACCAAGCCACAACATTTATGTTTGTCCATAAGCACATTAATACATGCTTTCCAAAAACAATTTTTAATCTTCTTCAAAGATTAAAGCACTTGTCAGATAACAAACTTGTTGAACAACTCATGCGCTTTGGATTGTCAATTCATGGAACACGCCCTTTTTGGAGTTGTTGTAGAGGGGAGCTCTCTGATATGGTTATCCAAGTTGGTTTCCCCTTGATTTTCTTTACACTCAGTGTGGTAGATACAAAATGGCCAGACCTGCATGGTATCATGCCATCAACTACATCTTCAAATCTGAAAGCCTCTTATAAATGGAGGATAAAAAACATTTTTTAGAATCCACACCTTGTTGCACACTATATGCACCATAGATTCATTGAATTTCATGAAGATTTTTTGGAAAAACTACTTAGCGCAACAAAATACTAATATAGGTATATTTATTACCACCCTCATCCATTTACATTGGACACCATTTAAATACTTTCTAAACAAATAAATCCACTAGGTATGAATGGTAGCACAAAGGCTCTACACATATCCATGGTTTCCTTTGGCTAGAAGAAGCACTTGATATTGGGAAACTACAATGGAATAACCTTCAATAAATACAAAATACCCTTAAATACATTGAAAGGCATGTCTTTGCATGGAACCCCCAAACACTACTATTGAGGAACTAGGAAATTCATCAATCTCTTGGTGATGAACCATGATTAATGGACAACATAATGATTTTGCAATCCTACCCTCTCATTGACTACACTGAACAAGTAAATTGTGTTCAACGTCATACAAAGCATACCTTACAAACATGCCTTAGGAGGAAAGGAAAATCCCTATAGTGTCATTATAAATCCCCTTGGGCCATGCAAGAACTTTCTACCCTTGCAAATGATGAGAGTGGCTAACCAAAATTCATGTTTGCTCACAATGACGACTGCTTTAAATATTCATAACCCCTTTATCCTCTCTATTTGGAGAGCTAATATCAATTCCCAACTAGTTATTGAGCTATCCATGTAGTCCAATCAAATATATTGCAAAATATGCAACAAAAGCTAAAAAAAATTAGAAACATACCACACAATGCTTTCTCATATTTCAACCAATATAGAGTCTGACAAGCCCACCCCAAAAACTTTTTTAAAAATGCTTGTTGATACACTAGTGGATCGTGATATTGGAGCCTAGGAAACTTGCCACCTCCTGCTTAAACTTCCATTCTCCCTACCTAGCAATAATTTTGTCTCTTTAAATGTGAACTAGAAAAAATTTCAATGGGTATGGCTCTCAACTAAATCAACCACCACCTCCCCAAATAACATTGATGCTTACATGGTTCATCCAATAAATTTAGAGGCTATGTCATTGCTTGAGGTCACCTAAAAGTGGACTTGCAAGGCATCTCAAAAGTATAATCAATGGAAAGAGCGGTCTATTAAAACCATTGTTCATGTCTCACCATGCTTCACCTCCATCCCTACAAGAGACAACATCTACTTTGAAGCATTTTGTTGGAGTGAACAACTACTGTACAAACCATTTCATAACATTCAAAATGAATTGTATTTCTCAACCACTCTTATTATAGAGCAGTAGGAGAGTTTTGCGGGCAGTTATCATCCTTGGCATGTGCTCCGCACACCATCAGAGCCTTTGGAAGGAACTGATTCTAGCTTCTCTTCTAGTCAAGAAGTAATAATGCAGAACAACAACCCATCCAAATAGAAATTATTTTGAAGCCTATACCCAAGCCTTCCTTTTCACTTTGATGAACTAGATATACTTCGTCACCATGACATTGGCTTGCACCATGATTAGGGTTCTTCCCAACTCAATCCCCACCAACAATTCTATGCTACTAACTACATAGAATCCAATTGTCCAACATTTCTAGTCCCCTATCTTCCCACTCACCCTACCTAGCATGAGTTATGTCAAAAACAACAAAAATTATTTGATATAGTTTTCTCGCATCTAAATGTAGGTACTTTACAAACTTCTTTAAAAATGATTATTCAAGGAACTGTTGGAGTAGGTAAATTGCACCTAATAAAATCCATCCAATTTGCACTCAATAATTAATCCCAAAATGGCCCATCACCATTACTACTTCTTACACCTACAGGTGTAGCAACATTCAACATCCAAGCATCAACAATACACTCATCCCTACGAATTCCTATCAAAGATATTGCCCCCTACAAGGCCAAACACTAGCAAGCTTCCAAGAAAAAATTTACTTCATTCACTACATATTAATAAATGAAATGAGCTTTATTGGTCCCAAGTTACTTCAAAGCATTGACATGAGGCTACATGAGGCATTCCCCAACCACAACCAATTCCCATTTGGAGGATGCTCAATCATGCTCTTCAGTGACCTTGGCTAACTTCCACCAGTCAAGGACATTCCTATGTATGCATCAACCTCATATAGGGGTGATCTATGGTGAAGCTTCACAAAAGTACTAACAATAAGCAAAATATTTCATCAGATCGGTGAGGAACCAGCACAAATTACCTTTCGTACTCTCTCCAATTTACAAAATGCAGAACCTATAGTAGAAGATTGGCAAGTTCTGATGTTGCGCTCAAGCTCATCATTGGCCTCTACAAAGCAAACTAAGTTCATGTCATCAATACATATTTTTGCAACAAATGAAATGGTCTCCCTACATAACCAATGAATGTTATTATCTTTGGCAACACCTATTTTGTTGTCAATTATAGAGCAACTAAGGGGGTCACCATGCTCCAATCAAGATGAAGAACAACTACAATCTAAGGTCCTTTTATGTGTTCAACAAAAGGTAATGTTATGTTCAAATTTATGGATGGAAACATGCCTTGTCAATGGTGCACTTGGGCAAGTCCAAGCTATAGTTTGCAAGGATAATGAAAATCCATCTTCACTTCCCTTGTTTATTGTAGTTCAGTTCAAAAATTACATAGGCACTGCTTGGGATGTCAATAACCCAAAAAATTTCCCTATTACCCCTGTGAGTTGTGGTCTTTGTCGTCAAACACCCCTAAAAATGGCATGGGCATTAACAATCACAAATCACAAGGCCTTACACTAGAAAATGCAACCATCAACATCAGCAACGTAGATCGGCTAGGCCTTACATTCACAACTATTTCTAGAGTCCATGCAATAGCAGCCCTATGTATCAAACCACCCTTCACATTCCAAAGATATGCACACATGAATCAAAGTCCATTTGTAGCTCGCTAGAAGCAAGAGGAGGAACACTTATTAACATTTTCTAAAATAAACTCTTGAAAAAATAGTAATACTGCAAATAACTATAGGTTAGTTCCTCCAGATATATTGAAACTATATTCCTGCACCTACACAATGCTTATTTAAAAAATCCATTTTAAGCAACTCCTTCAATGACTACACTCCACAAACTATTATGTATGTTGAAAAATTATCAAGCAATTCACTAACCTTATCTACACTTCCACATTGTGCATACATGTAAAATTAAACTGTCATTCCATGGAAGAAAATTGAATTTGTATGGTATGATGTTCTTGTTTTCCTAGCCCTTTTGGTTCAATATGGCTTTATAAGTACTATGGCTCGCAAAATTATGCGCAGCAATGAAAACACACTACGTCTATTGCTCTTTTCATTTTAGTAAATATTGCCCAATTCTTGATACTAATTTCCATTCAATGTAAAATTAAACTGTTATTCCATGGAAGAAAATTGAATTTGTATGGTATGTCCTTGTTTTTCTTGCCCTTTTGGTTCAATATGGCCTTATAAGTACTATGGCTTGCAAAATTATGCGCAACAATGAAAACACACTATGTCTACTACTCTTTTTATTTCAATAAATACCGCCCAATTCTTGATACTACTTTTCCTTTAAGATTTCCTGCTCTTTTATCATTACTCTATTGTTATATATATATATATATATATTCATTTTCAGCTCAAATATAGTTACAATATTTGTATTGTGAGACTATTGTTTTCTAGTTTTTTGTGTTTTCAAGAAATTGATTGTATATTATATCAATTTCTTGTATTGTGAGACGATCACCATGTTCACTTTATTATTTCCACTATGGACCAAGTTTAAACATGATTAAAAATCACTCAACTTACTTTCTCATAATTTTTTATGAAGTGGATCCCAAAAAGGGCATTAGATGATCTTGCAAATATATATACCTATTTTAGCATTTACTAACTGATTAAGATGGTTTAGAGGCCATTTGGTATGTTATGACCTTGCACAACTCACTAGGTACAACCACTTTGAATTCTTTGAAGTTGGGGAAAGCCTTCAAAGTTTATTAATGCTAGAGATAATGCAACAAATAAATTGCATTTCTCTTGGTCAAGTTCTTCCTTGCTATTCTAGTTTACTTGAAGAGCAATGGTATGGGTCAACAAGGGGGTGTAGGAAGATTCATTAGTGTCTTATTTTCAAGAAGGGGATTCCTTAAACTAGGATCACTCAATGTTATAGAAATTAAGGTTATCTTAAGACAAGCAATTAGCTTTTCACCATCACTTGACATAACCAAGTTATAAAACATTACTTTTGAAAGCACAACACAAGATAGTACTATTTTAAACCCAAATTTTCCTATAGTTATAACCTTCATGTTAGTTGGGAGTCAGGGATTGCTAATTCCCTATATCTTATGCAGGAAGAACTTAGGCGTACTTTAAAATTCATGTCCGATTTTCCTAAGTCTTAAGCTCTTTAAGTCCAATCAAGTTTTGGCCATCAGCCTTACCCGTTACCTTCTACCTACCTTTCTCCATCGCAATCCATTACATTGACTCCTGAACCACTGAAGCGTGAACTCTGACTTTTCTTTAAATCATCAAAGGTCAGGGTCCTTCCTTACTCAATGCCGCTTACATGCCTTTACGTATGGGTATAGGTCATCTTTTTGTCCCACAATGCCTGGATCACTTCTTCTCAAGCATCAACAGACTTAACCTTTTAGAGAGTTGGCTTCAGATCTTATTTTCATCTCTTATTCATCAAACTGGTTAAGGAAAAAGCCTTAGGTTAAATCTACAAACACCAATGCCATCTCGGCATTGAGTTTTGGGGACTTGCTTTACCTCCTTCTTGCTTATGCTAGGGCTTTTGGCTAAGGGCACCGCTGAAGCCCAAAGTTTGAAGATTCGGGCTTATCCCTTTTGCCTTCCCATTCCTTCAGTTATAAGCATTTGACAATAGGTAGCACCAAATCTTGAAGTCAAAAGCTATCAAACTTACCTTTTTGGGCCTTCTTTCCTTTAGGTTACAAGCATTTGACAATGGGTATTGTCAAAGCCTAAAGTTTGAAGATGTTAGGCTTATCCCCCTGGGTTTTCTCCATTTGATTAATGGCATTCTACAAAATGAGATTGTCGAAGTTTGAAGTCCTAAGTAATTAGACTAAACACTTTTTAGCTTTCTTCAAGTTTTTTAAAGGTATTCGACAAATGATATCGTTGAAGTCCAAAGTTTGACGTAATCATACTTCACCAATTTATCCTTCCTTTTGGGTATTTGGTAAAGGGAATTTCTAAATCTTGAAATCCATTGTATTTGGACTTAGTTCTTTCAGGTCTCCTTCTTCAATCAGAGTTTGGTGTGAGGAAATACCCATGAACAAATTTCAATGTTTCAAACTTAAACCTTCCTATCTCCTTCTTTCGGTCAACGCATTCAACAAATGGTATGACTGAAGCCTGATGCTCAACCCCTAATTCAAACTTCACTCTTTCAATATTCTTTTCCCTGTGGCTTTTGGTATAGGGTATGACCAAATCCTAATGTCTAGCATGTAAGAAAACTTCACCTTTTCCATTCTTCTCCTCAAGGGTATTTGACAAAAGGTATTGCCGATGCCCAATGTCCAACGTTTCAGACCTGAGCATTTGATTCTCTTTTCATCAATGCACTCAGCAAGAGGTAATGCCGATGCTCAAAGTCTAACGTTTCAGGCTTGACCCTTCCCTTCCTGTCTTTTGATCGGGACATCCAGTATGGTGTATTATCGATGCTCGAAGTCAAACATCAAACTGGACTTCACCTCTCTATTGTTCTTGCCTAGAGGTGTTAGGTGTAGTATATCCTTATGTTATACACAATAATGACCCACCCAAAAAGATCAGGTTATATTCAAGTTATAAGCATGTTATTTGATTTGAACCATAATCTAAGTACTCATAAATTCAATCCTCATTAAATGATGCCATCCCTATTAAAAGGAAAGTAACATGTAGTTGAATATAGAAAACCCATCTTACATATTTGCACAATAATCACAACCTATGAAAAGGATTCTAATTTTACTCAAAATGGAAAAAAATAAATTAGTGAATATTAAACTAAACACTAGATTCTAGGAACTTTCTTCACCATTCCTAGCCTTCACATGTTGTTACCAGAATGAAGGTGTTTCCATTGATGTCAACTAGTTAACTATTTATCAATTGGTTGTTGTTGTCATTGATGTCATGGATAGAGGTGTAAGAGAGGGGGACCAACCACGTTCAAGGCCCTAGGTCACGAAGAGCCAAGAGAGGAAGGTTGCCCTAACTTACCTCAGCTTAAAGGGGTGTTTTGAAATGAGGGATGAGAATGATGAGGACTATAAGGTTCTTCAATCACTTTGCGGACCCAGAACTCAGAATGGAGCTAGGCAAGCCTACTTTTGGGTTCAATACTGTGCCTCAGGTAGCTCTATGCCCGAGGACAAAAGCACAGTTCCAGGAAGACAATGTGAAGCGCTGGCATCTCTTAAGCGTGTTGGCATCTGTATGACCAAATGACCAAAAGTATAGTGAGAACTACCAAAAATGAGATGAAAACCTAGCTAATGACTTCTAAGGGGACAAAACAAAAGTATGAAATAAGAGATATACAAGCGAATATGATAAAGTAGATCTATTAAAGCTAGGGTGACAAAGATGATCTCACAAAAGAGCTTGTTCGTCGACTAGCTCCAAATACATGTCCATCTGCACACAAGGAGGAAAATTGTTGGGGGAATGTACAGGGGTCTACCTCAATAAGACCTCTGTTTTTGTGTTTCCACCTCCACATAAAACCAAGATAGCAACAATGGAGAAAAGTATGATAAAAGAGGAATGCAAGTAAAGAACACAATAAACACTACAAAACAATAATGTGCTACTCAACCAAATCATAAAGGAGAGGAGTGAAAATTCTTACCACCTCCACCAAGATCTCACTAGCTAATGGAGGAGAAATTGAGAGGACTCAAACCCCTACTACAATGGTGTTGTTCCACACTTGCTCTATGGAGTTGATGGAGTGTTGTTGCTTCTGCTATGGAGTGCCAAAGTGTTGCTTGAGAGTGATGAATGATTGAGAATGCAAGAAAGGTTGTTTAGAATGCTTAGAAGATTTCCTGGAGAGATGAATTGAATTCTTAGAGGATGAAATGAAGGAATGAATAGTTTTTTTGAAGGTGAGGTGAGAAAAATGGCCATATTCGGGTCAATTGGTCGAAGAGGGGCATTACAAATCGACCCCAATTGGAAGTGTAATGCTTCTGCAAACTTCAAACACAAGAATTCGTCAGGGACGTAAGTGTGCCGCGTGGACATTTGTGCATTGCACGGGTGTCCCCGATAGTTATTCTTTTGTCGACACACAAAACAGATGCCAAGTGGAACAAAGGCAGCAGGCTGATGTGAATTTTTTCCTTCGGATTTGGTTTTCTAAGGTGAGGAAGTGCAAAAGGGGAATTTGTGTCAGGGATAAAAATTTTCTACTATACATTTTCCCTCCACTTTAACGAGCACAAATATTGATAGTGCTTCGGTAAAGTAGATCGAAGAAGTAGTAGGGTTAGAAATGTATACCTGAATCATCGAGGAAGCAGACCACGATCTAGCAAACTCGAGAGTGTAGGACAAGCAAAGGACCTCATAGCCTCATAGAACTATGAATTTGTAGAATGAAAGTGTCTTACAGGCCTTCAGATCTACAAGGGGGAAACCACCAAGATCTCTCACATGAAGGAAGCCTCAAGAAGTAAGTCCCTCACAGGCACATAGACTTGCAAGGAAGGTGTCCTCCAAGATCTCTCACATGAAGGATACCCAAAAAAGTTCATTACAGACTCAAAAACCAGCAAGGAAGCATCCCCCAAGATCTCTCACATGGAGGAAGTCGGGAAAGTGCCCTATAGACCCACAAACCTACATGGAAGGTGTCCTTCAAGATCTCTCACATGAAGAAAACCTAGTAAAGCACCCTACAGACCTACATACCTAAAGGGAGGTATCCCCTAAGATCTCTCACATGGAGGAAACCCCAAAAAAGTGCCCTACAGACCCACAGACCTGCAAGGGAGCCACCCCCAAGATCTCTCGTATGGAGGAAGCTCAGAAGAAGCATCCTATAGGCCTACAGACCTGCACAGAGGTATCCCCCAAGATCTCTCACATGGAGTAAACCCAAGGAAAGGGGACTCCACATAGTCAAAAAGAGGCTTTACAAGTGCACCCAGAAAGCGACATGTTTACCTGCAAATAGAACATGTTAGAAAGAAACCACATAGGCAAGTAAGTGGATAGACATGCAGAACGTTAATAAATTGGAAGACTCTCAAAGGGGTCCTTCAAGAACCTTATGTAAAGAAGGGGTCCACTCAAGGGACACACTGCTCAAAAGTATGAAAGACATTTTCCTTTCTCGAATTGATTCATCATCAAGGAATCCTTTTGAAAGATGTTCACTTCATCAAGGAATTCGAAAGGAAGAAGATTCCCCCACACAAGGGGAAGGTCAAATCTATTCCCACTTCAAAGGAAGGTCCTCAAGTTCTTTCTTTCTTTCTTTGTGAAGATTCTTGAGAAAAGATTTGTTGGAGACGAATGCATTTTTCAAAAATAAAAGTGTTGTAGAAGTGGAATTGTCACACATGAGAGGGAAAACTCAAGCAAAGAAGAGAGAAAGAAAAAGGAAAAGAAAAAAAATATAAACATAGGGCACAGGGGTAGCTTGATATCTCAAGGTCAAAACAACTCATATATATATATATATATATATATATATATATATATATATATATATATATATATATATATATATATATATAAATGAACTGGCATCAACCCCCTACTATATCAAACCATGTGAAGAATGCATGAGAAGACAAAGTAAAAATAAAAAATTGGGTCAACATGGAAGGGGAGCCTAAATGTCCCCAATGCTTTGCATCGTCCCTAATTTATTGAAAAACAAGTCACAAACATGGAATAATGATGAAACAAATAGAAGAAGGTTTATGACATAAAAACCATGCTTGTATCCAAGCACCAACAAGGGTGACATGGGTCATCCATGCACACATAGAACAATCACGGTGGAACACATCACAACATACACACACACATCTAATCTAAAGATAAAAAAGGGCCTCCCCCTAACACTGATCAACCAAGAGGTCATCTGCTTCCCACTCTAGATCATGTAGGGGGAAGGAGGACAAACCTTTAGTGGTGGAATGCTAATAGGAGGAGCGTTTGACCCTCTCACAACAAGGGCTAAGGAAAAGAACCCTGCAAGGTCCTCTCCACCAAGCTCTTGTGGAGTTAACGTTAGGAATTTCGTGAAGATCACCAACAAGGCCAAAAAATCATCTAGAGCATTAAATATGCACGTTATAGGAGTGCCATTTTTTACCTCAACGAATGGAGAAGGTTGTGCCCGAGATTCACCACTAGGCTCATCGAGTGATTCAGGAGCGGTGATGAACTCAGGAGAAGCCAAGATTGGTTTCTTCACTAGGACAAAACAAGTCAGCGTGGAACCACCTTTAGAAGAAGGTGGACTCCTCTTACATCCTCCATTACTAGAAAGACCACTCTCCACCTTTTGCTCCATTGGGGGACATGAACTCCCCATAGACAAGGCAAGAGGTGTGGAGGGAAAAGAGGGAGAGAAAACCGTAGTAAACACCACTAAAGTATTAGTCATAGCTATGGGTTTTGGGAAAGGTGGGACATCTGGAAGGGACATCAACAAAGGTGGATCCACCAAAGGAGGAAAGAACACCTTCACCTTTTTAGGGTCTAGTGCATTCGTACTCACAGTGGAAGCCAGAAGCTATAGAGAGCTAGAATAAATGGAAGCGGGGGGGAGGAGAGAGGAGGATGTGATAGGAGGCCTTGATACAAGGGAATTCGTCTCCACTTCCTTTGTAAGGTGACTTGCTCGGCCATGAGATCCTTTTTCCTACACTTGCACTCACGCGCAAGGTGGTTTTTGTGACTCTTTGAACCGGAGGCTAAAGGTTGCAAAGGAACAAAAGGCTCTTGCTTAGCCATGGGAGTGTCTGCTATAGTCATTTCTAGCAAAGGAACAAACTCATGAACAGGAGCAAGAGGAATAGGTTGAGAAGCAGCAGGGGAGTCAAATCAAGTGCCTCGGCAACAAGCCTCTTCCCATTTACTACTTTTGGAGCGGGAGCGGTAGGAGGATGCAGAGGTTGAGACATAGAGGATCCCCCACGAGGACCTTTTCCTCTACCATAAAAATAGTACCAAGGTCCAAGTGGTTTAGTAGAGAGGTCTAATATTCTGATCTTGGGTCTACACCAAAGAGGGATCACTGGACTTAACAGGTAGAAGCCAGGATTTCTCATCCAATACTCCTCCCAAGAAAGGGGAGTGGATGAGTTAGCCTGAGAGGAGGCAAGCTTCTCCTTCCCTTTTCAGGAAGAAGAGGTAGCTAGCTATTGTGCTACAAGAAGATCCAATTTTGGTTCTTCCTTGCCCCCGGTCTTATACTTCACATAGTTCTTGTAAAGTAGGTTCATTCTTGGAGAAACCAAACCAACCAGGTCGAGCCAAAAATGGTTTAATGAATATCCCCCATGGGACACCAAAGGTTGGTATCCAGTTTCATGCACTACATGCATGACACCTTCATGGGAGAACTTTAGACATTTATGAAAAATGAAGACAATTCCATCATGGAAGCTAGCCAAGGTATGCCTAGCTTCATCCTGAATAGATCTGACTCTAAGATGACATTGAAAACCATGTCAATAGCCCTAGGTCCAACTAGGATGGAAAAATTTATCGAGCCATATGGCTTCAGAAAAATACCATTATGTGTATAGATGGTGGATTTTGTTTCTTTGTACTCTTTTCTATGTAGTGAGTTAAGCCACAATGTTTCTTTTGTGATAAATTTCACTCAACTCACGAGGTCTACTAAGACTCATGTCACAATGTTACCATTGAGGTGAGCGAGAATATGGAGGGGAGAGGGCTTGTTATTTAGGGGTGAGTCCTAAGAAGTGAATGTCACATCTGATGAACCAGTCACATGCTATGTGGTAGGGGTAATTGTGACCATGTTAACACATGCCTCGGGCTAAGTGATAGAATTGATCAGATAGACAATCATGTTAGCAGAATGTAATGGAAATGGATCTGTGTATATCAGAAATTCACTATTCACTTTCACCATCGATTTATTTGTATTTTGTTTGCTTCCATTGAGACGAATATTACTGTTCTCGATGCGGTCCTATATCTCATGACGCAGGCACATACAATGTTCAGTATCATGCCCATTGACTTGATGGTACTAACAATAGGTACTTGCATCATACCAACTAGGGTAAGGTTCCTTAAGAGGTTTAAGGTTCAATAAGGTTATGATCTTATCCTTCACTAGCTTTTGTAAGATGGAAGAATAACATTCTACTAACTTTGTGAACTTTCGGTTGCGCTTGAGGTCGTTATCATCTACAATGGCTACTACATTTACAACAACTTTACCCTTCCCAGATATTGATATGATGGACTTTCCTTCAAAATGAGAGCACAAGGATGGTCCCCTGAATTGAACCATCATCTGCTAATACTCTCGTAGGGCTACAAACAAATGCACAAAAGAAGGGTATTTCATAAGGGAAAACTTCTCCTACCAAGGCCTTTGCAAGTTTCTTATGAATATCTTCTACACATTAGAATCGAGTAGTGGATACGAGATTTGTGAGAAGAGTGCTTGATATCATGCAATGAAGTCAGTGATTTTTCATTATCACCTTCTTTACATCAGACAAGATCTACAAAGGTCATCTTCAGACCAATGTTAGCTTGAAATTTTCATAGAAACTAGTTTACAAGTTAGTGAAATGATAAAATGGAATTATCAGGCAAGGAACAATACCATTTGAGTGTTGTATCCTTGAGAGATAATGGGAATAGTTTTTCCATTAACATGTCATGATGGAATAAATTTGTGCATAGGGCATTAAAGGCGTACACATGCATTTTTGGGTCCCCTTTTGCACCATATTTTTTGAATTTAGGGATCTCCATTCCTCAAGGGAAGGGAGTGTTCAAAATTGTGATCGACAACAGGCTGTGTCAGAAGCAGGGTTGGAAGATAGGTTGGGAAAAGGCTTGGGAGAGAATTGCCAACTGGCTCTGCATCTTACCCATATTTTGAAGAAGAGTGTTCAAAATAGGGTCATTAGAAGATAGGGGGCCAAAGTAACCTCCTCCAAAACCACCACTAGAGCCACTGGTGTGACCTTTGTCGAAACCACCACCACCAATAGGGCCTCAGCCGGAGCCACCACCACTTCCAAAGCCACACCATGACCTCCATAGGAACCACTTCCACCAGCACCACCTCCACTATTGAAGCCACTTCCACTACTAAATCCCCCACCACTCTTCTCACCAAAACCTCCACCACTAGGGGTGACAAGAGGAGTGAATTTAAAACCCAAGGGGATTTTGTTCACTTTGATAGTTTTGGATCCCTCAGAGACAAGGGGGATACTGTTCGAGGGTACGGTATCAGCCATGTATACGAACGTAGGAGGCATCGACATTCCTAGCTATCTCATGATCTTCAAAAGTGGCTCCTTGTATAATGCTAGGATTGTTTTGAGGATCACATGCATCAGTTAGACTAAAGAGACTAGCCAAGATTTTTATGCCTGTTCGGTCTTTTCCCACCATGTAGTTTAGTTCGCTAATAACCCCGGGCGACCCTAGCCAACTTCAGGTCTCTTTCCAAGTGATGTTCCAAGTCACCCAACCCCTTTGTTGAGGGCAGAGACATTATGAAGGAATGTGAATAGCCTCATGCTCGTCTACCAACAATGGTGTAGGAGATGCAAGAGGAGTGGGGACGTGGTTAATCTCGTCAGAGAATCCTACCTCGCCCTTTGACAACTGCACCTATGTGATGAGATAAATAGTGGGTCCACCAAAAAGTCATGTAGAGAAACTAGTAGTGATCTTCGTCCTTTCCATCAGAAGTTGTTGTACACTTCTCCTAACAATATAACCAGGGGTTGTGGACTGGGTTGTGATGCTCATAAACCTTCACAACACTCAGGGGTACAACAATCATAAGGTATAAGGGAAAAGCCAAGACATTGGTTTACATCAGGATCACCAAAAATGTAAGAGAGAGGGACTAACCACATTCAAGGCCGCAGGTCACAGAGAGCCAAGAGCGAAAGGATACCCTGACTTACCTCAACTTAAAGGGGTGTTTTGAAATGAGGGATGAGAATGATGAGGACTATAAGGTCCTTCAATCACTCTGTGGACCTGGAACTCAAAATGGAGCTAGGTGAGCGAGTTTTTGGGTTCAATACTATGCCTCAGGTAGCTCTCTGCCCGAGGATGAAAGGGAAATTCCATAATGACAACGCGGCGCACTGGCATCTCTCAGGTGTGTTGGCATCCGTATGACCAGAGGACCAAAAGTATAGTAGGAACTACTAGAAAATGAGCTGACAACCTAGCTAATGACTTCTAAGGGAACAAAACAAGAATATGAAATAAGAGATATACAAGTGAATATGATAAAGTAAATATATTAAAGCTAGGGTGACAAAGATGATCTCACAAAAGATCCTATTCACTAGCTAGCTCCAAATACTTGTCCACCTGCACATAAGGAGGAAAATTGTCGGGGGGTTGTATAGGGGTCTTCCTTAGTCAGATACTCATTTTGGTGTTTCCACCTCCATGGACAACCAAAATAGCAACAATGGAGAAAAGTATGATAAAGGAGGAATGAAAGTAAAGAACACAATAAACACTACAAAATAGTAATGTGCTACTCAACCAAATCATAGAGGAGAGGAGTGAAAATGCTTACCACCTCCACCAAGAGCTCACTAGCTAATGGAGGAGAAAATGAGAGGACTCAAGCCCCTGTTGCAATGGTGTTGTTCCACACTTTCTCTATGAAGTTGATGGAGAGTTGTTGTTGCTGCTATGGAGTTCCAAAGTGTTGCTTGAGAGTGATGAATGATTGAGAATGCAAGAAAGGTTGTGTAGAATGCTGAGAAGATTTCTTGGAGAGATCAATTGAATGCTCAGAGGATGAAATGAAGGAATGAAGAGTGTTTTTGAAGGTGAGGTGAGAAAAAAAGGTCATATTTAGGTCGGTTGGTCGAAGAGGGGTATCACAAATCAACCCCAATGGGAAGTGTAATTCCTCTACAGGAATTAGATGCATGAATTTGTTAGGGACGTAAGCACGCCACGCAGATGTCTATGTGTCGTGTGGGCATCCCCAATAGTTATTCTTCTAATAATGCACAAAAAATATGCCAAGTAGAATGAAGGTAGTAGACTGATGTTGATTTTTTCCTTCGGATTTGGTTTTTTAAGGTGAGGAAGTGCAAAAGGGTAATTGCGTAAGGGGAGAAAATTCACTTCTATACAAGTTATTGGTCGTATATGTCGAGGATATTGAGAAAATTGTAATGAAGAAAGATTGCAGGTGTTCAGTGGTTGCTTCGAGTTTTGCTTCTATGTTTATGTGGTTCAAATATGTTGATCATGGTTGTTGGAAGTTGCTATATCCAGATTTTTGGCTTTTGATTCATTGTATAATGTGAGTTATGTTCACTAATTGTGAACTATGGTTTTTTATGCTTTTGGATGAGGTCCAGGAGAAATGTTGTTGGTTTGGATTTCCTTTTGGTTAAGTCTTATGACTTGTGGTTCTAGAGTTAAGTTGTTATGATCGAGTTGAAGATAATTTTGGTGTCTAGAAGGATTCGATCATGCTTAGGGTTGCATGAGCTGAATTGTTCTATGTGTTTTACACTGGTTTGACCAACATTATGTTGAACACTACCTTCAAAGTTGATGAAGCATGTTGAGACGTACTTGGGTCCTCATCAAGCCTGTGTTTGGGTCACCCTCATTCTAATTCCACCTAGGATGTTTTGGCACTGACCTAATTTAAATTTAATGATGGATGACCAAATTTGGATATGTTTTAAAGTTGAAGATGGTATAAATACATGATGAGTTAGTAGTGAAAGATGTACAAAGAGATAAGTGCAAAAGAATAGAGTAGATAGATGTGAAATTGATGTGAATCAATGTGTGTGTGTGTGTGTTTGTGTGTGATGCGAGTGTGGCAGATTAGTGTGAAATATAAGTGTTGAGTTTTTGGATGCAGTGAGTTGAAGGTGTACTATATCTTTCATGCATGTATGTAAGTGGTTGAGTAAATAGTGGTGGAATCTCTGTTGCATTGAGATTGTCTTTTCTCTGTAGCATATCTCTTCTATCTTCTTTGTATCTTTGTGGTAGTGAGCCCTTCAGGTGATTAACCCTATTAGACAGTGAGTCCTTGTTTTGGTAGTGAGCCTTTGTAATCGGTTTTGATATTCTTTATAGTGTGAGTTAATCCTCACTGTGGTTTTTCCCTTATTGGGTTTTCCATGTAAATCTGGTTTTGTTGTGTTTGTGTGATGGTTTTTAGTTTTTGCACTTGCACTTAATTTTTAATCATTCTAGCAGAGTTAAGGATTTGTGATTGATCTAAGTTTCGATGAATGTTTTAAAAGTTTAAATTTGTTACAACTGATTCACTCCCCCCCATTTCAGTTGTCTTGTTCAAAACATGTAACACCACATCGATGCCCAAAGAGCTTTTGGTTACACCAATAGAAAAGTATATTTAAATATATTTTTATTTTACAACTTTTAGAAAGCACTCATGTTACAGATATTCCAATCCATGGAGAACATCGATTGCTATGTTCTATATCTCCTTAATGCTCATTCAGTTACTCATGGAATGCAATACTCTCTCCAAATTCCCTTTGGACATGAACTCTAAAACCAATACTTTCTATCCAAATTTTCAACAAAAGGATATGATTTGCAAAAAAAATAACAAAACATCTCCCTAATTTACCTTCCACAACTCTTCGGCGTACCCATTGCACACCAAAGTGCCATTGCTAGTTAGTGTTAACTTACAGAAAAGAAACTATAACACAAAATGTGTGAAACTTATGTTGTCGATGCTACCACTAAAATATTAAACAAAGAGGCCATGTGGGGGTATAGACTGAGTCTTAGTGCCAGTTGGATGTTGTTGGTAGCGAATGAGCTATTGAGACAGCTTGAGGCCAAGTTAAAAGGAGAGAGGATGCCATGTATGAGCAAATGGGAAGACTTGTCTCCTCTCACGTTGATCGATGGAGACTCCACAACCAAAAAATGGGGAAATTTGTTGAAATAAAACTACTCCATATGAGGTGGGATGCTAGTGTATGGGGCATGGCAGGAGATTTCTATGGCTTGTTGTTGAGCCCTTGAAGGCCATAAATGACACTACAAAAAATGAATTCATAAAAAGCATAGGGGAGAGAACCCAGTAATTGTGCACCCTAATTTTGTGCTTCTCAAAATCCTACATGGAAATTTCAAATCACTCCCAATTTTTTACAGTAGCTTACTTGGAAATTCCCCTGCTTATAAATTTTGTTTCAAGGCCACATCATCAAATATGATGCCACATCAACATGATTTTTGTCAAGGTGTCCAAAGAGACCCAAATAAAAAGTGAGACCAATACTTGTGTATTCACAACATGGGTAGTTGAGCGTCGATTTGAGATTACATGATTGGTTGCTTTTTAGATCAAAACAATACATTTTGTTTAATTATGGATAGTCAAGTCACAACTATTGGACATTATACAAAGAGCTACTATCACAACTATTGGACATTATATAAACAACTACTATCACAACTATTGAAACATGCTCAACTATTGGGTCCTCTCCCCTAATACCTGTTTAATACCTACTTAATACCTCACATTTGGTGTGGATGTGGGCACAAGCAACTATAGCCTTAGATACAAGATGGCACCCAGATATTACGCTAAACGATCTCCCTTGAAACCTCGATCCTCTGATGATGTAGGTTGTACTAGAGAAGGAGCTCACTAAATGAATGGAGGTCAACTGTTGGGAGGTGGAAACATAAAGGAAAACTTACAAATAGAGATGGAAAATTCCATCAACACTGTTCAAGGTTATAGACTCCATGTTATAGAATGTGCCAGGTTGTTGATTGGTGCAAGGGGCTCGAGAGGAGTGTGAGGCTAGTGTGCAGGTGAGAAAGGCCTAACTTCTATGTGAAGTGTTGTCAAAGATTTATAACAATACCTTAAACCTACATAGATTTTTCAACTATAAAAAATATTTATCTTTGGAAAATTGCAATCGAAGGTGAGAAAACCTTGACCTCCAATGTCTTTAAACCAACACGTGAATGTAAGGTGAAGTTTGGGTCATGAATGAAGACCAGGGCAATGGTGGCGCAAGTGTTAGGGGCGCTTCTCCTTAATGTGATCTTCTATGCAGATGGATGCCACAATAGAACAAGTTTACCTTCCTTCACGCAAGCCAGAAGAACCCTACAACAATGATTTTATCCTACACATATGAAATATCCACAGAAAAATGCCATGAACCAAAGATGTATAACCCTTCAAATAGGTTGGATAGGCCAAAACCTCTTGCAAAAAACCAAAATTTCAACCAAATGGCAGATGGGAAAATTGGCCCTTTTCTAATTTTGTTCATTTTCCTGAAGAAGAAAAAAAACAACGCTACTTTGATTTGTACGGTGTCATACAGATTTGTATAAAAAAAATATAAAAAATAAAAAATTGAAAGTTGTCAAAATTGATGAAATAAAGGTATTCTTTGGTTTCTCAAGTCTTTTGGACATAATGGCAGTGTCCATTTGGATCCACAACGCTTCGATGATAGGGCTATGTGTGGGAGTCACTTTGATGTGGGAAGGAACATGCTCTCATTGCTCTCATACCATGTTGGAAAATGCGAAGATTGAAAATCATGAATTGATAACCTTCCACAAGTGAAATGATGAACAATGAGGAACCTTGCATATATAGGCAAGGTGGATAAGGTGAGAAGGTAGGAGACAATGACCGACTACCCTTCCAAAGGTGCAACACTTGTGAGCTGTAATGTCCCCTTTTTAGCATGATCTTGTTTTATAAAGACTATTTAAAGTGACTTTAATACATTTTAAATGTATTTAAAATGCCAAAAGTCATGACTTCTTGGGAATTGTGCCATTTGGGGATATAAGGAGAAAAGGAGGCAATTCAACCTCATTCTTAATGATTATTTGAAATTGCTTCTATTTGACTTCTCTAAGCATTTGTCTGAGACAAGGGTTATAGTGATTTTATACCATTATAGAGTGAGAATTCTTTAGTGATTTGCAAACTTGAAGCTATGAAAGACCAGCCGAATCTTTGCTACAAGGATGGATTCAATTCAGGAGTCTATTTGAGCTTCACCAGAGATTTTATGTTTAGTTTCTTTCTAGGTTTCAATAAGGGTCTACAGTGATTGAGGTGCCTTCATTTAGCAGATCTGGCATCTGAGGAGCAAGCTGTACATTTTCCTTGGCTAGCCATACCATTTCAGGCCTATGGCGTGTGCATATGGGATTGAGGCGTTTGAACCAGAAGGCTGAAATGCCTTCTTTTGGAGCCTTCTATCCTTCCCATCTTGGTCACTTGGTATTCATCAGTCATTTGCTACAACTTCTGACATGGAGAAACCAACATCAAGAGTTGGTCTCCTCACAGTGGTATCAGAGCTTTGATCTTTCCAACCTGGAGGGTTAGAGGCATCTATGTGGTCACATCAATTTGGTTATAACAGGTATTACTCACACAGGAGACGTGAATTACAAAGAAACCAGTTTGTGAATATACCAAAAGATTATCAGTTTGAGGATATACCACTTGAAATCATGGGAGACAAGGATGAGGGTGAGCCAACCAGAAATTGTCTTAATGATGAGGACAAAGAAGCCAAAGACATCCTGAGAGGTCTTATGGCAGGATAGGAACAGGTAGCCAATGTGTTGCAATAGCTCAGTACAACCATGCAGTAGTTGACTGTTCCTAGGAGACAAAATTAGGATTAGGAATAGGAAGGTAGTGTACATGGAGGCCCACGGAGTACAGTTACCCCAACACGCACCTATGATAGGCCTACTCGCCCTACGTTTGAGATAAATGAACCCAAATAAGGAAACGAGGAGGAGGAGGAAGGTGACGTGGTCTTTGCAAACAATGTGATGGCATTACATGATGAGTGGGAAGCACTACCACAGAGAGTTAAGGATCACCTTAACTTTGAAAAAATTATTACTCAGAAAAGAGAGCATGGTAGGAACAAGACTGATAAGAGGCTAAGAAATAGAAACAATGATCTTAGACATGCAACTAATAACCTCACACTCACTAATTTTGATGGCAACAGTAGAGTCACAGCTAAAGCTTGAGTTAGCAAGTTGGACACATTCTTGAACCTGTGTCCTATGGCAAAAGAAGATGCCATTAAGTTCGCAGCTTTGCATCTGGATAGGGTAGCCCATGACTGGTGGCACCATGGGATGGTTACCTTTCAGCATGACCGTATCACTTCATATCAAGAGTTTACTAATATATTGGTTGAGTGTTTTGATATAAGTGATCCAGAGTTGTACTTTAGAGATCTAGCCTAGCTGAAACAAATGGGTAGTTTGGAATCTTACATTAGTGAATTCCAAAGGCGAGGTCATGGTTACAAGCATCTCATAGAGGAGGCTGGTCATAATTTTTGTAGAGGTTTTATATGAGCCTATGAAGGGTTGGATCAAGGATTTTGATCCCCCTACCTTGCAGGAGGCTATGAGGAAAGATCATAGCTTGGAACTTACAACTCCACATAGTAATTTCAACTCAAATTCAAAACCATCTTCATCCTATAATGACAGTAAATTAGATTCAAAGAAATCATAAAATGTTGATGAAAAGAAGAAATTTGCAGCCCCTTTGGATAGGGAAACAATCAATGATTTGCATAGGAGAAATTTGTGTTTTTATTTCAAGGGTCCTTGTGATCTAAACCACAATTGTCCCCTTAAGCCTAAAGGTCAAAACAAGCATATGGAGCGGTTTGATGAGGGTGATGACATGACTGATTTAATAGACTAGCAAGCTGATATTACCAATGGGGGTTTACATTCTATCACTCTTGTCAATGAGGAAAGTGGGAAGATAGAGCAGGATATTTTAGAGGATGACGAGCATGAGATGTTTCAAGAGGATTATGATTTTTCTTCTTGCTCTAGGGGGTCAGAGGTGTTTGATTGGGATCAACACAGATATGAGGCTCAGTTTGTGAACAATCCTCTTTTTGAGGCAGATGCTGCTTTTTCTTGTGATAATCCACTCTTTGAGGTAGATGTTGATTCTACTCCTGACCCTGATTTAGGGGTAAGTGTTGATCATAGTATCTGGTATTCTTTCAATGCATCAGGATTTCAAACAAGGCTCATTGAGGAGTTTCTTAGTGTGTACATGGTAAGGAGTGTTCATAGTTTCACTTTCAATCCTCATGTACATGATTTGTTCCAGATGCACAATTTAGTTGTGTGTGTACTACACAGTTTGTATGACAGCTTACATTGTGCAAACATGAGAAACAAACTTGGTCAGCTTTCTGAGTTGCTTCCTCTTGAGGCTTTCAATCTTGTGACACCTGATGTTGGAGTTGATATGGCTCAACATGATTTGTTATTTGTTCAGATATTGGTGTTACAGGAGTTGGTTGGTGGCATGAGGGACATTACACAACACTTCCCTTGGGATCTTGGTAGAGTGGTGTATTCATTATTGTTGAGATTGCTTGAGGACAAGAAATTTTAGGGAGGGTGGACTATAATGTCCCCTTTTTAGTGTGATCTTGTTTTATAAATACTATTAAAAATGACTTTAATACATTTTAAATGTATTTAAAATGCCAAGTCATGACTTATTGGGAATCATGCCTTTTGGGGATATAAGGAGAAAAGGAGGCAATTCAACCTGATTCTTGATGATTATTTGAAATTTCTTCTATTTGACTTTTCTATGCATCTGTCTAATACAAGGGTTACAGTGATTTTATACCCATTGGAGAGTGAGAATTATTCAGTGATTTGCAAACTTGAAGTTGCAAAAGACCAGCTGAATCTTTGCTACAAGGATGGCTTCAATTCAAGAGTCTATTTGAGCTTCACCAAGGATTTTATGTTCAATTTCTTTCTATTTTTCAATAAGGGTCTACAGTGATTGAGGCACCTTCATTCAGCAGATCTGGCATCTAAGGAGCAAGTCATACATTTTCCTTGGTTGGTCGTACCATTTCAGGCCTATGGCATGTGCATCTAGGATTGAGGCATTTGAACCAGAAGGATAGAACACCTTCTTCTAGAGCCTTCTATCCTTCCCATCTTGGTCGCCTAGTATTCATCGGTCAGTTGCTATAGTTTTTGACATGGAGAAACCAACATCAGGAGTTGGGCTCTTCACATGAGCTCACTTAATAAGTGTGTGAGCAACTATCAAATATACATTCAATAGGTGTCTCAAGTGATGAGGACACATGTCTCAATGTTATGAAGTGATGAAATAGCCTAAGTAAACTTAAGCTAAGTGTGAATAGGTCAATCCTAGAAAGGTGATTAGCTAACTAGGTGAATAATGATTCTATTTACACCAACAATATGCACACTTAGTTTTGCACGAGGAAAAATGTAGAGAAGAAAGGTGAATATATTTACACTTTTCCCTACTCATTTTACACTACTTTGGATGATGTCTTTGATTCATGATTATAGAACATACATTGAATTTTTTGGCACATTCATTGACTCAAGGCTAGATCCAAAACTAAGTTATGTTAAATCACCCTGTTCATAACTTATCTAACCTAGTTTCCATTAGATTGTCTATCTTGGATTGTATTACACATGATTATATCCTCTAGATATGATCATGAGTGTGATCTTATCCCCTTAGTTTTTAAATTTCCATCTTCATTCCAAGGTTGCTTATCTTAGGATTTAACTGTTACCCATTGGTGTGTGTGCCAAAAGTTTAAGTTGTGTATCTAGGGTTGTGTATATAAAGATACCATCCTATAACACTTGTATGCCATTAGATAATGGAATAATAAAGCATCAAAATGACACATATGCTTCCCCCCACTCACATGAATCAATCACAATACTTATCTATTAACATTAAGCATTGATAACCATCAATAATCAATATCCATTACCAAGGCATACTTTAAGCACACCTTCAAACACAATCACTCATCAATTTCCTTCAATCTTCCAATTTCCACCATATACATTGGCATTCATTTTCATCCTCTATTTCTTTTTTACAAATTGTTGGTGTTTCAATTAGCACCTCTAGAGTGCTTATTGGAAACGGTTAGCTATTGCAAGTTTGTAGTGTTTGCTTCTTCAAATTAGGAGGGGAAGATCCCTCTTGTTGTTGTTTTTTGTGTAAAGGAAAGAATAAAGAAAGTAAACTACTATCCTATCTTTTTTACTTAGCAGTAGGACACGAGGATGCATAAACACAATGTGTCGTAGCTAAGCTTTTTCTTTGGTTTCTGCAAATCTTAACTATGACTAGACTAGTTTTTAATCTATCCTATATCCTCAAGATTAATAGAGCATGAGGGAATAGGAGCGAGAATGGATGGTTCAATCACTTGAACGAATTAGTCTCCCAATATGCATCTAAAGGCTCTAAACTCCCAGATTGGTACTAAAATAAAACCCACGAAAGTAATCCAAATGGTAGCTTATACCCTAGGATTCCCAAGGGGGTCCAATAACTTTCTGAGGTGTAGGCTGAAAAGTAAACCACAAGAAACAAAAAATGTACGATAATATAGCCTTATAAATTCCCAAGGAGGCCCAAGGAATTTCCGAGGTGTAGATTGAAAATAGATTATTAAACACAACACACAATGATAAAACCTTGATACTTTTGGATCAAAGGCATGATAACTCTTTTGATTTATTATCTCAATACTTCACCAAAGAATACACATTGGGACAACAGCTTATGTCAAAGAGACAATCACACATGTTGTGATCAAACCAATGATACATGAACAAATATTGGACACACCTATTTGAGTAGAGAGAGAGAAAGCTATACTTGGTGCTTAAATACAACAAATATGATCCAAGAACATATACTAAGCAAACAATATGAAGGAAAAATTGCTCAGTGTTTTGCTACCATGAAGTAAAGTTACAAAATAATGAGCCCAAGGCTCTTATTTATAGAAATTAAAGGAGTGGAAAACCCTAAAATCTCCTTGAGTTAATAATTAGTTCTTGCCAATCAACAAGATTTATTCCTATGTCTAAAAGTAGGTGAGCAAATAGTTAACTAGAAAACTACTTCAGTTAACTGAAACTAAAAAAGAGTCAACTGGAAAACTAATTCAATTGACTGAAACTAAACAAAAGGTGAACTTTATTACAAAGTATGCCTCCAAAATAGACATCCACATTTAGTGTAGATCTAAGATCCACAAATTATGGAAGTTAAATTAGACATCCTCAATTAGTGGGATCTGATAATGCATGATTTGTGGGATGTGGAGTTAACTTGGAAAGAAGCATCAAGTTAACTCCAGTCACATTTAATGTCTTTCTAGAGGGTAGGACATCCTTCTTGAGATGATTTACAACTCATCACCATTGGTCAATAGTGTCTCTATCCAATTGTTGACCTCTTCAACCTCTAGGTAATTAATTATTTGCAAGATGATGACTTGGCACTTTAGCACTACTTCACTTGTCACAAGCTATTATTGAAAGTCTATGGGTATGTGCAGAATTATGATGGGCCAAAAAGTGGTGATATGATGGGTATGTGTAGGGTATGTGACTGGCAACTTTTTTTTACCCAAAATTGATGAATGAAAATGGTTTTTAAAGGAGATTCTCAACTTTCCTCCAATATAAATTATGCTTTACTTTGAATTTAATAAATAATTATTATTCATTTTCTATTTGAATTACGAATAAAGTTCTTGATTGATAGGCTGATTGAAAAACATCTATAGCTTTCAAACGGTATCACATTTTTGAATCCAAAACATGCATCACATTCTATGCTTCACATACTATAGGATTAAAAAAAATTGAATTTCATGAAGTTTTGACAAAGTTAAGGTGGTTAGACATATGAGTTTTATATTTTTTAAATTTGTAATAAAAATCATAATTAATTATTTACTTGGAAAAAATTACAAAAAAATATGCACAACATCGGGACATGAATCCTCTACTTATATCTAAAATTTTATAAAAAAATATTATTATTTTATTGTGGTTAGGGTGGTCAGATAGACACCTACTTCTTATTTTTTCCCTAAAATTTAAGTAATACTGCATTGAAATTTCAAATTTGGAGATTTCATTAACTCTTCCTTCTCAACCTTTTTCAATTCATCACTATCACCCCCTTTCATCTTTGGGACTCTTGGAAAACTCTTTTCCTTTTCATCTTCGCCTTTCATGGTGACCACTCTTTCTGCAAACTTACTCTCAAATTATTTCACTTCCAACCCATTCCTCTTGGAATGTTGTCCACACTATTATCCTTTCTTTCTTTTCTTGCATTTCCCATTGTCTCTAACATTCTTTCTAACTATCCACACCTTGTTTCAATCCTCTACCTCTATGATCTTTTTTCAAGCTCTTTTAAATTTTCCATCATTACCTTCTCTCAATACCGCATTCTCATGCTTCTTCTCTACAACATCTTTCACACACTTTTTCCAATCACTTAGGCTCACACTACTTATCTTTGTATTTGCAGGTCCTCTATCCTCTTGTCCTCTTATCAGGCTCTCCACATTCTTATTCTCATTCTCAATTGTCTCTCTCCTTTTGTCTATCCATTTATCTTGGCTTCCTTCATCTATCAAATTCCTTTCCAACATCCAACTTGTTGCCTCCTTAACCTCTGCATTTCCTGATCTAATCTTCTTTGTTCTATCAGTGCATGGTTGCTCCTTGATCTCTTTCCCTTTCAAGGGACACACCAATGTCAATTATAACTAATCTTCAAATTGGTTTCCCTATTTATCTTTTGTCTTCTTTGTCTCTTTGCCTTTGTTATTTATGAATACAATGCCCAACATTGAAATGTAAATCCAGGATACATATTCAAGTATTTATTGTTCATCTGGTTTCAGAATCTTTTTCAAAATAGTCTGTGTTATAATCGTTATAGTCTTGGTCGTAGTCTGGACTCTGGAATTTTTTTTGCCTCATTAAGTTTTGTCATTCATTTGATGGAAACTCTGGTTCTGAATGAAATTAGCTATCTCAAGTAGCTGTGGACCCACAGTAATACTGTAAATCCCGTGTTGAAGCCAAAGGATAGGCGTGTGAAGGGTGAGCAGTAAGATGGAAAATGTAGCAGCCAAAGGAATAGCGAAATCAAGTAAGTTCTCATTTCTCCATCATGGCTAGTCAGCGCTTAATGCATGCAAGTAGTTCTCTTTCTTCTGTTATCCATAATCACTTCAAAGATAAGGAAGAACTCGTAGACGAATATGGTAATTTTAAGTTTCCAGATGTTAAGATATCTAATTTATATCCTAAGAAAGGCATAAAGGCAAAAATGATGAATTATGTGCGACAATCAAAGATAAATCTTAGGGTTTCTGGTGTTGGTATTTGTCCAGTCTATTTTCCATTTTTACTTCCTGAAGACATCAAGCGATGGAAAGGAAAGGGTTTCTTCCATGTGCATTTTTCTTTAGTTGACATTATTCTACATCCTCATTTCAACTATGATATAGGCGTTGAATACTTTGCCAGCCTAATAGACACTCGATGTAGAATCTGGGATCAAGCTGTCATAGGACAATTCTGAGGTCGCCTTGTTAAATCTTTTGATGAATCAAAAGGTGGAGATGCTCGCATGTCTGTTAGACCAAACTTCACCATCAATCTTGATGATAAATATGTCCAATCTACATTTTTCCTCCTATTACAAGTCAAAGGCGTCATTTTACAACCAGATTCTATGTATGCTACTGTAGGTGGTAGGTGTGTTTATAAATTATTGAATACTATTTTTCCTCCTTCAAAATTTTCAGCCAGGGTAAGTTACATGGAAGCCAATACAAATGTGGATGACTTTGGTCGACACATTGATTCAACTGGCTTTGATATAGGGTTCCCTGTCATTGAAAAGCTTATAAACCAGTCACAACCCAAGTTCCAAGAACTTCTGACCCCTTCTAACAATTTGTTCTCTGAAAAACCCTGAACACAAAGTCGTAGGCTTGCTAGCATTGATCTCCAGGCTTTACCTGATGAAACATTGTTTACACAGCCTAAAGCCTCGACTAGTGAACGACCCAGTATGTTCACCCGATCTTATTCCATGTCATGAAATTTCCCAAGCACATCCCATAAGCCCTATCTTGACTACAATCTTGAAGAGTCAATAGGATCTAGTCAATTCCCCATATACAAACAGCCATCTATAAATCCATATCCTTCCCGAGCATCTCTAGCAACTCTCTCTGATCTTAGTAGTAACCCTGAACTTATGGATAGGTTAGCCCGACAGGTCAGTCAAAAGCTTGCCCTGACTCCAAAAATAGAACAAAAACATGACCAGAAAGGAAAAGGCATTAAAATCACAAAAATGGGTGAGAAGAGTTGTATGATGAAAGAAAAGATGTCAAAGACAAAACTCCCAAGGGCTGGATCTGAGAAAAAGAGTATATATAAGATGGAATTAAACAATCAAGAATAGGAGATTATAGGATATGAACCAGGCAGATGGCCTACTCCTGAAACGTTTACAGTTATCAATCCTGACCAAAGACTGTGGGGAAAATATGAAGCACGACTTCACACAGAATTGGGAAAGAAACAAAAGAATTCTGAAGCCCAGAGAAATTGGATGGCACAATGGATGATCTCTACACAAGAAAACATAGATGACATGGCTGTAGATATTAGATTTAGTAGTGGCCAAGCCTTAGAAGCTGTAAATAAAATTGAAATTATTTTTGAAGATCAACAAAAGATTTTCACCTCTGTCAAGAATGTTGAACATTATTGTTCTACTCTGCCTAATGACATTACAAGTGTCAGTTATGATGTCATTCAAGTTCATAATAGTGTGAAAGTTGTTATTTCTGCACAACAACATCAAGATAACTACCTTACCCATATTTATAATGATTAGCAGACACATGAAAATTCCAGAAAAGTTGTTGACTTAGAAAACAAGAATCTCTTAGACTCTGTTGCTAAGAAATTAGAAAAGGTAAGGATTCTCACAAAAAAATAAGAGTATCCCAAACTGGTAAGGATAGTTCAGAAGAAGAAGGTAGAGACAAAAAAGGAAAAACTGTAGAACCTCCCAAACCAAAGAAGGTTTTGATCCAAAGAAGAAAACCCCTGCATAGTGAGGAAGATAAAGCCTCAACTTCCAAATGACTTTCTCATAATCCAACTCCACATGTTCCCATGCCAAAAGTCAAAGAACATACTTTGGCCAATAAAGAAGAACCACTTAAAAATTGGCTTGCAGAATTGGGAGTAGATCAAGAACAAGAACCAGTCTACATGGATGAACCTGGTTATGCAAATAAAGAATCTGATATTGAATCTTTTGATGTAGATACTTTACTTGTTTCTGACAGTCCTAGTGACTCTAATTCCTCTGTAAATAATGACTTTGAGGAAATTGTTTTAGATTTTTCTGAATATAAGCAAATAGAAGAAAAAGAACCATGGGAATCATTGAAGAAGTTAACCATGGATATTGAAATGAAAGAACCAGTCACGGAGAACCTCAAGCCTGAGCAGATGCAACCTTATGCATCCAATGGTTATATTTTAAACATTGATAAATTGGTTAACCCCTATGAAGCAATTTGTACCTAGACTGATACATTAGAAAAATTATTTGAAAGAAGTGATTCATGGACAGAACCCGCAAAAGTTCTTTATGTTGTAAGACTTATGTCTGGAAAATTGAGAAATTGGTGGAACAATCTACCAGATAAAGGCCCAATGCCTAAAACCATTCCTGCTCAATCAACAGATCCAATTCTGGTGGATCCTAAAAATCTGGGAAAAGATGATATATTTCAAGCTGGATTTGATGAATTCAAATGGTTATTAACAGATATTTTATGTGATGATATCTCTAATCAAACCCTAGAAGCCAATAAGATTTTGCAATCCATGAAGCTAAAGAATTTAACTAAATTTGATGAATACAACTGCATGTTTGAATCTTATATGGTTGCAGCAAATAAAATGCATGACCTCACTACAAAGCAGTATTATTTGAATTCTCTTCCCTGTGGCTTAGGTGCATGGGCACAAGACTATATAATCAGAAAAGAACATAAACAGCTTGATGATGTAAGTTTCCCTACAATAAAAAGATTGATTAGGTACAAGCTGGAAAAGCAATGTATGTTGGGTGCTCTCCAACTCAATAAGGAAGAATATAACTACACATGTAATTTAAAAGAATTTTGTGATCTTCCTCCCATCAATCAGCTCAGGGATTTCCAGCAATTAAAACAGTTCAAAAAAGGAGGTTGTGGTAGAAAATTTAAATGCAGAAGGTGTTCTCGAAACAAATATCATGAAGGAGAATACACCTTCAGACGCAGCAAGCATGGTAAGTATGGATCCAAGAAGAAATATAGGGCAGTCCCCTACAAGAGAAGAAAGTTTCATAGAACACCCCCATACTTGTTGAGGAAAAGAAATAATAAGGCCCCAAAAGGAATTAAATGCTTTATTTGTAAAGGACCTCATTATGCTACTAACTGTCCTAAGAAATTAAATCATGGCACAAAGATTTATGCAATGTTTGAACAAGATAACCCAGGATGGGAAGTTGTTGATAGTAGCAATGCTACAGAATTACAAGATCTGTATGAATTAGTTGAAGTTGTTCCTGATTCTAGTTTCATGTTAAAATTCAAAGATGTAAAGGATCGTCATAGACATATGCAAAATTTGTCTGACCCTGAATCAGACAGCTCAGACCCAGATGAGGATTTTCTAACCTCACTTCTTAAGAGCACTTTGCAAGATCTAAAAGTCAAAATATAGATTGAAAAATCAAAAGATCCTTACAAAATGGTAGGAACAAAGGACGAAAGAAAGAAAGTTGCCCACCACCACCTGGCAAAATTAAAGAGCTTAGAATCAGATAAAGCTGAAGTGGAAAAACAACTCAGATTACAGAAAAAACCCCCAAAAGAGGTTGAAAAGGAAATGGACCATGGATACAAGATCCCTCCATGGCAGAGAAAAGGAAAAGAAAAAGTCTCTTCTTCCAAATCCAAATTTTTTGATGCTGATACTGCTGTTATTGCAATCCTTAAGAAATTTGATCTACTAATGGATGATGTTGCAGATTTAAAGCGATTGCTTAAAACTCAGAAAAAAGAAATTCGGAATCTCTCTGCAGAAGTGGGAGAAATCAAAGATATTCTATTCAAAGCAGAAGAGTCTGAAAAAGAAGCAACACAAGAAGAAGAATCAGAAGCTAGCAACAATAGCAATAGTCTTATTGAAAGAACAAATGACAAATCTTGCTCTCTATTGCTTGCAAACAATGGTAACTATATCAGAATTAATTTTTGTTTTCACGAATATAAGAAAATTCCATTGGATGCATTTGTGGATACAGGTTCCTCTAGATCATTGGAAAAAACCAATGCTATTCCTACAAAATTCTGGAAAGAACCACCTGATTTTCCACATAGTTATGCAATTAACGGAGAAAGGATTCAGATGGGCAGGTATGCACAAGATGTCCACATAGAAATTATGGGTAAGATTTTCATCACTGATTTCATTGAGTATAATGATCTAGAAGATGATGTTTTATTGGGATTTTTTGTTTCTAACAAAATATGAGCCACTCTAGTTTTGGAAACATAAGATTTCTTTAAGACACGAAGATGGACAGATTGAGATTCCTGCACTTAAAATTGTGAACCATAAGTTTGAACATAGCGGGAAAAAGAAACAGAAAGAGTCAATAAAAGAACTAGCAAAGAAACCTCCTGATGTGTTCAATGAAATTAAACAGAGATTTGAAATAGATTGTTGCAGCATGAACCCATTGCAGTTTTGGTCCTAGGATCATGAAGAATGTGAAATATAGATATGGCCAGAGTGTCAATCAGTCATACCTCATGAGCCATCCTATCTAATGAGTCCAAAAGAAACAAAATAAATGGACGAGCAGTTGCAAGAATTACTTAACGGACATTTCATCCGTCCCAATAAGAGTCCATTTGCATGCCCAGCTTTCCTAGTCAACAAGAGAGCAGAACATGTAAGAGGGAAAAAGAGACTTTGCATCAATTATAAGCCTCTTAATGAAATTATCCTTCCATTTAACTATCCCATACCATTTAGCACTGATTTAATCAGAAGAGCTGCCACTAAAAAGGTTTTTTCAAAGTTTGACTGTAAATCAGGATTCTGGCAAATTAAGGTAAAAGAATCAGACAGATATAAGACAACATTCTCAGTCCCACAAGGATTGTATGAATGGAATGTCATGCCTTTCAGCTTGTGCACAGCTCCTGGCTCCTGCATATTTCCAAAGACGCATGGATGAGGCACTAAGGCATCTAAAAGACTTTTGTGCTATTTATATTGATGATATTCTTATCTTCTCTGATTCAGTTACTGACCATTTGCAGCATCTTGAAGAACTCTATGCAGCCATTAGAAAACATGGGATATGTTTAACAGCTAAAAAGATGGTGATTGGACAAAGCCAAATTGATTTTCTTGGCTTACACCTGAGTAATGGCCAAGTTCAACTTTGACCACATATCTTACAGCGAATTCAGGAATTCCCTGACTTTCTTCAAGATAAAAAGCAAATTCAGAGATTTTTGGGATGTCTGAATTATGTTTCCCCTTTCTATAAAGGCTTAGCTGAAGATCGCTGAATCATTCAATCTCATCTAAAAGAAAAGAAAGAAGGATGGTCTTTAGAAGCAACAAAAGCAATTCAAAGAATTAAAGCAAAATGTCAACATTTGCCTGCTCTGCAGACTCCTGCTTCTGACTTACCTTTATTTTTGTATACTAATGCTTTTGATAACACCTGGTCTACTGTGCTAATGCAGGAAGAAGGAAATGGAAAGCAAAATATTTATGGATATCATTCTGGTACTTTCACAGATACAGAAAGTAGATATCATATTTATGAGAAAGAAATACTAGCAGTCAAAAAAGGATAGAAAAGTTCAAGATCTTCCTAAAGCCAGTAAAATTCACTATGAAAACTGACAGTCAAGCCATGAGAAGCCTACTCAAGAAGAAGTCGAACAAAGATATTGCTCTAGGTCGAATTGCTAGATGGTATTTCGAGTTTCTCAGCTATGATTTTGACATTGAATGGATAAAAGGAGAGAATAATCCACTAGCTGACGCCCTAACTAGAGAACTTGCAGGTTCCATATATACTGATCTTGAGTTTAATTCTCTAGATTGGTATAGACCAGATGGTGTTGCCATGTATATGGTAAATTATGGTAATGGAAACTTAATCACTCTTCCTACTCTTCCCAAAGAAATAATTATTATTTTGCTGGAATCATATTTCTTGAATAAATGGCTTCAAAATATGCAAAATTTAATTCACTATCATCATGACCAAGGATTGATAGATTCAGATGAAGAAGAAGAGTTCAAAGAATCATTTGGTTTAGCAAGAGCTCCAATCAAGTATTGGTGTGGAAACAATTCTATCCATATCCGCATCAAAGGGTTGTTTGGTATGAACTGGTCAAAACAAAGTAAGATGAATTTATTAAAAGGACTAAAATTTGGCTTCATCACCCGTATAAGTTTTGATCAGGATACTTTTGAAGAATATGTTGATATTGTTGGCGCCAGATTCAATCCTGATATGGAGGAATTCCTGAATCTATTATACCCACAATTGAGAAGTACAATATATGATTGTATGATTCAATACTTGGTGCATTATCCAAGAACAGGATATCGTTTCCCTAGGATTGAATTATATCCTCTTGAAGCCAGATGGAGACCAAAAGTAAAAATTGAAAATATGGAAATCAATCTCAAACCAGCACTCCTTGCCAGAAGAGTGGAATTAGACCAGGCCTATTCTCAAGATTATGTGGTTCAAATTGATTATGCTTTTAACCCCAGAACTGAAGATTGGGTTCGAGCATACCATGAGTTACCAGATCAATTATTAGATCCGATACCATTTTGATGGCTAGCACATGGGCTTGTCAGTGTCGTGATGTCACCCATGTTAAGATGTGACAATAGGATGCAACCCTGTCTTAAAAAGAAAGATCCCTGTAGCCACTTATGGGTATTAAGTGGGCCCTTCTCACTCACAAGTGTCCTAAAAGTGACTTTCTTTTGTCTCCACTATGTCAGTGTTTACGACAGAATGCTTAATAGTTGTCTACTCCATAGTGTGGTAGGTTAGTGGGACGCATGTCAAAAATGTATGGATAGATTCCAAATTAATTGTAATATGCCATGAGGTTAGAAGCTCAGCCTCTTCTTTAAATTGTTGAGGATGCCTCATTCTTGGCATCAGTTGTCTAGGATTGGAGTCTACTGTTTAGGAAAAAGTCCTTAGCTTCCATTTTAGACTTATGCTCTCTCCTGCGCCTAGTGTGATCTGGATGATCAGAATCTGAATGCTTGTTGAATGTAACTTGCACATGGTATAATAGAAATCTTTGTCATTTATGTTGTTGTTATTCCACAAATTGGTATCAAAGTAAAACATGTTAATGTATAAACAAAAGGTGAACTTTATTACAAAGTATGCATCCAAAATAGACATCCACATTTAGTGGAGATCTGAGATCCACAAATTATGGAAGTTAAATTAGACATCCTCAATTAGTGGGATCTGATAATGCATGATTTGTAATAAATTTCACCTTTGTAAAAAAAATCTATTTGGTGAAAAATTGAAATTTCAATGCAGTAGTACTTAAATTTCAGGGAAAAAATAAGAAGTAGGTGTCTATCTGACCACCCTAACCACAATAAAATAATAATATTTTTTTTATTAAATTTTAGATATAAGTAGAAGGTTCATGTCCCGATGTTGTGCATATTTTTTTGTAATTTTTTTCCAAGTAAATAATTAATTATGAATTTTTTACAAATTTTAAAAAATATAAAAACTCATATGTCTAACCACCTGAACTTTGTCAAAACTTCATGAAATTCAAATTTTTTTTTAATCCTATAGTATGTGAAGCATAGAATGTGATGCATGTTTTGGATTCAAAAAATGTGATACCGTTTGAAAGCTATAGATGTTTTTCAATCAGCCTATCAATCAGGACTTTATTTGTAATTCAAATAGAAAATGAATAATAATTATTTATTAAATTCAAAGTAAAGCATAATTTATATTGGAGGAAAGTTGAGAATATCCTTTAAAAACCATTTTCATTTCATCAGTTTTGGGTAAAAAAAAGTTGCCAATCACATACCCTACACATACCCATCATATCACCACTTTTTGGCCCATCATAATTCTGCACATACCCATAGACTTTCAATAATAGCTTGTGACAAGCGAAGTAGTGCGAAAGTGCCAAGTCATCATCTTGCAAAGAATTAATTACCTAGAGGTTGAAGAGGTCAAAAATTGGATAGAGACACTATTGACCAGTGGTGATGAGTTGTAAATCATCTCAAAAAGGATGTCCTACCCTCTAGAAAGACATTAAATGTGACTGGAGTTAACTTGATGCTTCTTTCCAAGTTAACTCCACATCCCACAAATCATGCATTATCAGATCCCACTAATTGAGGATGTCTAATTTAACTTCCATAATTTGTGGATCTCAGATCTCCACTAAACGTGGATGTCTATTTTGGAGGCATACTTTGTAATAAAGTTCACCTTTTGTTTATACATTAACATAGATTTTTTTTACAAAGGTGAACTTTATTGATGTGACACAAACTATTAACATACTTTGTAATAAATTTCAAATAGATTTTTATTTTTTTTAATAAACCTAGTATTTTAGAAACTACATTCAATTTTCTACAGATTCTATTCTTACATATTTTTGAAATAATATAGATAACTTATTCAAATTTTTACATCAAGTTGGCTAACTCTGATTTTTTTGAATTTTTTGCCACTTAAGGGCCTATTTTTTTCATGATGATCCTGCACATACCCCTATGCACTTGGCAGTTGTGTCATCTAACTTGGTAGACAAGGCTACCACTTTGGCCAACTTGCAACCATCAAGATCATTGAGGAATGTGTTGTGGATGACATCCTAAAATTGATTCTACACTGTACCTAGCTCAATGTACTCTCCTCCCTTGCATTGATATTCTATGTGAGGGAAGGATATTACCAACATTCTTGTGAAGTTGATAATATTTGTGACAACCCATCAGTAGTCAACTAGTTCTACAAAATTGACATTGTAGGCTTTCACCTTGTATGCCAGTTGCTCTTTCCAAGAAAAAAGATGTTTGTTCTCTTCACTAAAGACTGATTGATACACCAATTGCAAGTCTGTAATTGTGATTTCATCACCTGGCCTTTTTTCTGCTATCTTTTGCTCTGACTACTGAATCTCTGCATGGATTCCATGTGCTCTATCCCTTAATTGGTATATTTCCACTAGTATACACCACCCTTTGATAACAAATTCCTCCACTTGATCCCTCAAGTTTTTTTCATATGTCATCAATTGATGATGGTTTTTCTCTACGAGGAGATATAGCAATTCCTATGGCAAGGCTAAGATGTTCAGGGTGTCGTGCATTAAGCTAGAAATGTACATTTTCAACTGTTGATTTTCATCCTTTAAGGTTGCTTTGTCCTTTCCATCCTTAGCCATCCTCTCTTGGACGCTTAGTGAGGCAATTCTGAGAAGGTCTACCTCCACCTGACGTGTGGTCTTTCTAAGGTTGAGGTTAGACAATGTGAAATCCTCAACTTATACCTCATGTATGTTTCCATCCTTAGGTGGGGCATCAATCATTACAACAAATCCCTGTGATTTGCTCCATTTTTTGCTTCCACCCACTGTTTTAATGTATTTTTTGGCAATTTTTTGAAAACATCAATGTTATTTATCGGGATGGCACAATTTTTGGAATTTATTGCACTAATTAGTACAAGTCAGCGCTAATTAGCTCCTAAAGTAACTTCATCTTTAGTTTCGATAATAGCTTCGAGTGTAGGACTGCCTTGATTGTTGCCTTTAGCTCCAAGTTTAGCTTCGAGTTTAGTGTTTCTTTTAGCTCTAACTTTGGCTTTGAGTTTAGCTCCAGGTTTAGCACTGGTTTAGACACCCCTATGTCGAAGAGACTTATTTATATGTCTCATCGACGATGTAAAACAGTGAAATTTCAACAAGATACGGGCATATCAAGGAGAGAATCACTTATGTCACATTGACAGGGTATATCTACAAGTGCTCAGTGAAACACAACTCTTGGATATAATGAAGTAATGTCGATGAGACATTGAGATATCAATAAGACAAATAAGATTTTCTCATCAACACTCTTCAAGTAATGATCAAAAGCATACACCGCTATACCATTGGGAAGGTGAGCAACATATGTAGTAGAGCGGTATACACTGCAACCCCGCAACAAGAAGCCTTGAGCAAGGTAGTAGTGTGGTAAACAACTAAAGGGAAGGGAAAAACACTGCTATATCGCAATGATAATCACAAGTCTCCCCGGCATGGCAGAGTTACACCAATATATAAAGAAATACCGCCGAAGGAAAATATCAATGAGACAGTGGCATATCAACAAGAGATATTAACTTGTCTCATCGACATCGGCAACCAATATTAGAGGAACATAAGATCTAATTTCGATGAGACATTGAGATATCTGTAAGACAAAGAAGATTATCTTATCGAAACTCTTCAATTAATTATCAAAAGCATACACTGCTATACTGTCGGGAAGGTGAACAACATATGTGGTAGCATAGTATACACCGCAACCCTGCAACAAGAATCCTTGAGCAAGGTGATAGTGTAGTAAATAGCAAAAGGGAAGGGAAAAACACTGTCATACTCTAAGAGATGGCAGTAGTATGAAAATCGTGGCATCATTACGATTTACACCAATACATGCAAAAAAACACATCAGTTGCCAAAATTAAATGCTAAGAGTTTCAAAAACTAATATGACTAAATACCACACCATCCAAAGATAAGTGATTTTTCCCAATATTGCACTCAATTGTAGTGCACTAGCGTGGAAGGAGCTAAGGATACGAGAAGAAGTCCTGCAAGCATGAAATACTCAAGTAAGTGCATGAAAACTCTTTGAAAGAGCTCTGTAACATATAAAAAAAAATTCAAGGTTTTTTCATATGAAGCCATAGTAGAGAAAATTGAAACATGCCTCCTAAAAGAAAATGATCATAAGTAAAAGAAAGTCGGCCTAAAATTAAAGATGAGGAACCTAAAGTAAAGAAGAAATAACTCCATCCTAAAACAAAACAATCAGAAGTAAAAGAAAGTCAACCTAAAATTAAAGATGAAGAACCTAAAGTAAAGAAGAGACCACTCCATCAGTCCATATTATATATACTTCTAGGGTCTACTAAAGAGGGTAATAAGAAGTTTCTCATGGATATCGCACAAAGTTGTAGGGATGCCCTCATTTCCAAATCTGGATGGGACCTATTTTGGTATTTTTATAGTAAGAGAAACAAGAATATTCCAGTTTCAAATGCTTAGATGTTGGATATAGCAAGGTTGATTGTCCCAATTATGTTTGTTGATGTAGAATTTATCAGACTGATAGCCAAACAATATCACTCAGCTGCCAAAACAATAAGGTTTCCAAATGGCATAGTATTGGTAGAAGTAACCAGACAAGTTGTCATTGAGTGTTTTGGCTTAAACAAGGAGGCTCTAACCAAGATAAACCTACAATAAAGTGAGGAGGATTATGCTAGGTTAAAAAAGACTTATAGAAGTGATGCATTGGTAACAAAACATTCCCCATCTCTACTACCACTACTGAACCATTTAATGTGATAGATTTTCAGTATTACTTTGTGAATACATATTTAGCTCTTTTCCAAGTGTTGGGGATAGATGCTCAAGATAAAATGCTAATAGGCCTAATGATGATGGCCATGAGAATTCAAAACCCTAAAACTAATATTGAATATGACTTTGCTTCATACCTTGAGAAGGCGTTAGATGATAAATTTTCCCAAGTTATAGAGGATAGAGCACCAATTACATTCAAACACTATTCCCTAATGTGTCATCTGATATTGTACTAGAATAGGGACCATTGGACTAAAAGAATGGACTTGGCTATAGTATATGAGCAAGGGAATCCCACACCTATCCAAAAATGGTGCTATAATTGGGACAGTCGGTGTAAGAATTCAAGTTTTGTTGTATTCTACAAAGACTTTGTCACAAAATCCTTCAATTTCTTGGGTATGCAATACCAAGATTTTCAACCAAAATTTTGCAACTAGTGAGACCTTTGGCTTTAAGACCAGAGTAGGGTCATACACATAGTTTTGGAGATTGGTTCTTCCTCCCAGAAGTTACAATAATAAGATTTTATGGATGCCCTGTTGCTCCACACATACTGCCAAAATTTGTGCCCCTCAGATTATCATTTCTTGAATTTATGTGGCAAATGATGTGGATGGAGAAAGATGTAATGCAAAAGCAGAAGAAAGGAAATTTCCTGCCAAACTAAACCAAGTGTGAAGATTGGACTATAGGCTCAAAAACACTAGAGGAGTTACAGTATTATTTGAAGACAAGATATGCATTGAAATATGGAAAAGAAAGAGCCTTTGACCCTAAAAATCATATGAACAACATAAGGCACAATCTTCTTACCAAAATGGAAGTGCCACACCAAGTGGATTTTGAAGATGTCATAAGGAATTGCATTAATTATAATGATGTATTTAGTAGAAGGAAAAAATGGGAATATATGAAGAAGGTTGAAGAAAGGACGAAGTCGAGGTCCAAGGATTTCCTAGGATACTTTGTTGAGGAAAAGGACCCCATCAAGAGGATAGAATTGATAATTATTAGATTTGAAGAATTGTACAAAAAGAAGGAAGCATATCTTGAAGAACATGATAGTGGTGCAATTGTAGAGCATACCCCAGGTGAAACCTCTAAGCCTCCCATGGAGCAATTACCTCCCAAAAGACAAAAAATAGGAAGCATTGAATAGTTAGCACCTTATGAGGATACTAAAGAGGTGGGTGATACTAAGGAAGTGGCTACAGTACTGCAGTCATTGAAAGGTGATATTGAAGTTGATCAAACCATCCTTGAGACTAGTACCCATAAACATGAGGAAAGGATGGGTGATGTAGAAAAAACAAGTACAGAGGTACATGAAGATGAAATGGAAATTGCAGCTAGGAGATCCATACAAGATGATGAATTCATTAAGACTCCCGAGTTTAAGGATTTGTGGATGAAGATGAAGATAAAATAATTTCAAGAGAGGATGGAATCAGCTAAAGTAGGAATTGAAGAATCAAAGAAAAATGAAATGGTAGCATAGAATTTCTAGGAATTAAGAGTTGACAACATTGAAATTAGCCCCCAAAAGGCTAGAGAAATGGTCTTGAAGAGCAATATGCTCATTTTCCCTAGCTTGGAATTAAAGAAAATGTTTTTGCTTGATCAAGTGCGGGCTCGGGAAGATCCAATGCTAGTTGCATAATTTGACTCCAATGAAGGTGTGAGTGGAACTAGGTATAACCCAAAGATTGAAACCCTAGTCATATAGATCAAACAGAAAAATACGCAGAAGCCAAAATTATTGGATGTAATTCAGATGAAGGGGTAGTGATGGTAAGGACAATACAAGATACCACCCAGGCTTTGGAGGTAGCCACAATGACCATGCATTCAACCATGTTCACTCGAGCAAATATTAAGGGATTAGAAGATAGATTGAAGGAATATGAAAAGGAACAAAGGTTCCTAAATGATGAAGTTAATAAACTGTTCATGGAGAATGTCAAATTGAAAGAACAATTAAGAAGATCGAGACCCTCTTAATTGAAAGAAGGAATAAGAGGATCAAGCAAATATTAAGGGATTAGAAGATAGATTGAAGGAATATGAAAAGGAACAAAGGTTCCTAAATGATGAAGTTAATAAACTGTTCATGGAGAATGTCAAATTGAAAGAACAATGAAGAGGATCGAGACCCTCTTAATAAAATATTCATGGAGAATGCCAAATTGAAAGAACAATTAAGAGGATCGAGACCCTCACAAAGCAAGGAGATGGTGTTATATAGGCCTCCTATTGCTCCAATGGATATTGTGAAGAACATTTGTGTAGAATAGGTAAAAAATCCAAAGAAGAAAGTGGATGATGTAAAGAAGGCCAACAATTAAACACAAGATGAAGTGAAAAGATGAATTTGTGAAGTTATGGAAAAGATTCTTGAGCATAGGATAAAATCAGTTATGGATAAACTGGAGAATGTGCATGATATAACTATAAAACACTTCAATAGGAAATGGATCAAATAAAGACACATATTCTTGTATTAGATCCTTTGTTCAAAAGGTGCCAACCTATTCACCACACTTTGGCTAAGTTAAATGAAAAGTTATAAAAAGAAGTCTTGATGCACCCACAGTATTAAAGCCAACTAAACAAATTGTGAAGATGATTATTGATGAATTTTAGTATGTACAAGGGTTTGATAAAAACATTGTAACATGAATGGATTTATTCCATACCTACAAATAGTGGTATATACCTGAAATTGTGAGAGATGGTGATTAGTTGAAGGACTTGGATAAGTGGAAGAAATAATTTAGCTAGGTTGTTCATAAGTACGTAACTCATATACATGATGATGATACCAGTCTTCCCAGGCTAAATCAAATCATGGATGGGTTGACTGTTCTTGACGCAAGATACCTAAAGTTTGTCAATGATACAAAGGAATTACTAGATAGTTGATGGAAAACTCATCTTGCAAACATGCAAAAGATCCAAGAATATAAGTGGCCATCAGATTTTACGATGTATTAGTGGGAGGAAAAGTAACTGGTTTTAGAAGAATAGGACATTGAGGCAAGAGCATTTGGACGTTCATCATGGAGAGGAATAATTTTCCAGATCAATGATCATGGGTCTTCTATGTTGAATAATGCAACAATATGTCAAAATGTCTTAAGTCTTGTCATTTCCTTAATTATGCTAATTAAATAGTTGCTAGTAAAAGAAGTAGTTATGAAAGGTCATTTCTTTTTGTAAAAGGCTTGTAGCTTGTTGCTTTCTATATAAATAGGAAACCAAGGCCTAGTTTTAAATTATCATCATCATATATCATTTCCATTTTGAAGACTTTTGAACTATTAATATATATCAATTGAAGCAATATAATGGAGAACATCTTATTATCAGAGATTCTCCATGACTGTGTTATCATTTTGTATTTTTCTTATGTTTTCCATACTTATTTATTCTTATATTTGAATTAATATCAGTTATTGAGCCTCAATACCATGCTTATGTGAATGAATATGGTGATATAGTAAGTTATTTATTGTGGATGTTGGTAGAGCTGCTAATTTTTTTGAAAATTTGAGCTTATTTTGCCTTGTTACATGTTCAACATAAAAATGGAAACTATTTAAAAATAATAAAGTTAAAAAAATTGCTTATTTAAATAATTGTGAGTTACATGCATTGATATTTTATTAACTTTTGTGTCTTCATAAACATATGTTGATACAAAATTAAGGGAAGAAGCATCCAAGTAATCCTAATTTTTTTTGCCAACAATTCATACGAAAGATTGAACAATTTAAGGATACTGCAATAGGTAATTAAGGATATGATGATGATATATTCTTGTACTTGTATATTCTATGAAACATTCCTTATTTTCTATGAAATAGTGTATATATTCTTGTACTTGTAAATATTTTTTTACTATTATGTCTATTAAATAAAACAGAGTTTGAATAAAAAGTGCTTCACCCTTTTTTGTAAGTGAGTGTGTGAATTATTGTTTAAGTAAAAATCTTACAGTGTTTACATTTTTAGTTTACTAGTTTCAAACCTTCATTTACTATGTATATACAATTGTATGTGCTCTTTATCTTGAATGGCATAAAAAAATAATATCATCATAATTAGGGTTTTCAATTTCAGCACCGTCATTGTCCACACTTTTCATATCCTATTCACTTTTAAGTACAATCATCAAAATTTCATTTTTATTTCTTGTCCCAGTTAATCTTGATTCCTTTCAGCACAACACAATAGGTTGCATGTTAAATTTCAAACATTTTCTTTGCATTTTTTTGTATATATTATTTTCTTAGTGCATCATTATGTAACAACAATTTCACTTTTGAGATATACAGTAAAAATAAATGAAAGCACATGTTTTCTTTGTCAAGGGAAATGTATGGTGAATACCCTTTGTCTTCTAGATAAGTGTGCAAATGAAATAAGACATAACTGATTGAATCTGATTTTCTACTGTACAATTGTTTTTTTATGTGCTTTTTACTTTTTGCATGTGGATTACCCTAAGAAAGAGACTACTTATCTTTTCTTAAATGATCCTTTACATTTCTTGTCTATGAAAGGAATTTATTGCTTAACAATAGGTTCGTGAACTTCATACAAATTAAGATTGGTGTAAAAGGCCATCCTCGCAAATGTTGTTTGGTCTAGAATTATAATGGAAAATAAAAAAAGCTTGCTAGGAGAATAAAATAGGTTTTCAATTGTCCAAGTACAACATAATATTACTAAAGCATTTCAAAGTTTAGGCCATAAGAATCATCCTTTTTTAAACATGGATTGCAAATAATTAAGAAAATTTAGAAGTCTTGGTCATTAACATTATTGTCTGTTACAATGTCATCCAGTGTATCATTGTCAATGTTCATATGTTCTTTCAAGTATTTAATATTATCATCATCCTCATCTTGACTTGTATCACCTTCATCATCATTGAAATTTGACTGTAGACCATCTATATTGTTACCAAATGTATTTGGATCATCATTTTCTATACCATCCATATTGTTGTCTTTCGTAACATCATCTAACTCTAAATTATTGTCTTCTTGTGCCTGAACATAACCATCTTCAACATCATCATGGATGCCAATTTCTTCTTTGTTCTCTAATCCCTCTCTCTCATTTTGCTGGTCATCATTGTTTTTCTCAGTATCCACTAATGCATTGTCAAATACATGCCTTAATCTTGGATCATAATGTATGAAAAATATCCATTTTAGGTCTAAAATATCTTCATAGAAAAATACCTGACCATGGACGACATACATATATTAGACATTATATAAATTGTATGAACATATATACATCAAATGAATAATGGAACATTATTTTATAGACTACCTTTTTTATACAATAATTGCTATAAAATACAATTTTGACAACATAGTTTATAAAACATTAGTCCACACTCATTTATTATTCTTTGGTTTTCTACCCTTAAGAACATCCTTAGGGAGACCTTGTTCTTCCCTCTTCTTTCGTGCAGGAGTGCGTTTTAAGAAGGGGTAATCAATCAATAACTCATCCCCAATTGTAAGGTCCATAATATCCTAACCCATTATCAATCTATCAACCTCTCTTTCCATATCTCCGTCTTTATCATTTTAACCTCAACAAATTGACAATTTGGTCTTATAGTGAGGTCCCTTTCCTTACTTCTATTTATAAATCCTACAATATTTTTGTGTGTGTATGCACGTCCATCTATATACATAAGATGACCTCTATTCATTTATTTTCCACTTTCCAATTGGAGACAATGTGCATACATATTCGAATTTAGACCATATGCTGACATGCTAGGCTTATATTCTACTAGCCTTCTCCATTCACCATTGTAATATTGGACCATAATATGGCATTAATCTCCTAGTGGTTTGCTCTGAATTGTTTCTATGTTTGGATCCCACATGTACATTTTGGAAAATAAAGAGGCCTAGATTTGCTCCATGAATATTTGAGGGTTGTATCATGTAGTTGTATCCCCAAAATTGAAACACCTCGTACACTCTAAGTAGTTGTTGATCACTAGGCCAAGTGCAATATAGTCAACGATCAAATGTCTCTTTCTAAATTGATCTCAAACTCAAGGGAAATTCATCATCTCCATCACATTCATTCTCATAGGGTATGTATTCCACCTTCTCCTTGTATTTAAGAAAGTTATGCATCTTCACACCGGTTCTTGTTCTGTTACTTGTTTTCGTCAATTCTTCATCTTCTGAGCTAGTATATTGGCACATATTTTTGTTAGATGTATCGTCTGATAAATGACCATTGCCCTCTAGGCTGGAATTCGGTGATCTAGGAAACTTTAAACCAAGAACTTTATCCTGCAAGTATCCATTAAGAAAAAAAATAGTTATTTAAATAATATAAAACAATGTTTAAACTAAGTATACATGTTATTTATATCAAATTGGAAAATTCCTCACCACAATTCCTATTGGATTTGAATCGATTATAGGAGGAATACTACCGACTAGAAGCTCATATATATGTAATGTCTTTGTACAATCGCTTGTTTGAATTATTTATTTCCACGACATACAAAACATCCACAAACAACAATTTTCTCAAAGTATTCTTCCCATGTACTATAGTCATGATCTACCTCTTCTTTAGTGCAATCATTTGTTGTGTCTACAGTATCCATTGTCATATCCTCTTCTACCCATTGTCGTCTATGTTATTTAACAATTTTAGGTCCATGTCCACGTACATATCTTGTTCTTTTGCTAGTTGAACACTCGGGCTCTGCATTTGCTCCAATCTCCATCTAAAATAATCAAAAACATGTATTAATTTATGTCAATATTGGATAATACATTATAAATTTCAATAATATTGTGAAAAAATATAGATGTATCACAAAATGCCATCAGATCATTTTTTCCCAAGTTAATTCAAAATTTGAGTAGCTGATGTCCTGCTTCATCTGTTGTGTCCTCATTTGATATGACACGATCTGTTTAGTACACCAATTATATCATTTAAACGAATATGCTATCCAACATAAAACCTCACTTTAGTCATATATTTGACATACTGATATCATGTTTTGGCTATCCCAGTTTTCAAACTTTTCCCTTGATCATAGAATCACATTTAATCACCATTCCTGTGCATTTTCAACCAATAAGTTTGACCTCAGAGGCCTCATGGAAAAAAAATGACTTTATCTCCTCTGCATTGTAGCATTTGTGAATTCATAAACACCTTCCTCCTTTGGTTGAGGTTGCTTTTTCTTCTTAGCTCTATTATATTTGAAAATTTCGTTGTATCATCTATTTCCACCCACTTTCCTCTCAGCGATTTAGTATTTCTATGTTTTCCACGTCCTCTCTCCATGGCCTCCTCTATGAATAATTTTTCTTCCACAAAATATTTCACCGCACTACCACCAAGAAGGAAAAAGCAACTTGCGAGACTGTGGTAAAAACCACTCTACCGCACTGAGCTGATGAAGGAGCTGCAAGACAACAGTGATCACCGCACTACTGCATGCCAATGGTAGAAGACTTGTGGGACTGTGAGAGTCACCACAACACGGCCAAGAATAGAAGGAAGACTCATGTGACTCCACAAGAGCTTTCACTTCACTACCGCCCAGAAGGATGAAGCACCTTGCGAGATCACAGTAAAAATCGCTCTATTGCATCGAGTTGATGAAGGAACCACAGGACAATGGTGGTCACAAAAACAAGGCAAGAGTTGGAATTATTTCCAACACTCTGGATCCTGTGATACACAACAATGAAAATAGTCACTATACAACAATGATAGGTGCTAAATTAGGTGCACTCGACGCCGCCTTATATGTCTCAAACATATTACATTAATGACCAAAAGTTGGTGCTAAAGTTGGCATTAACTAATGCTGACTAAAGTGTCAACTAATGAATCAAGATAAAAAAAAAATTAAAACTTTCCCACGTGAAGGAAGAAATCAGACGAAAAAAAAGGGAAAAACATCTTGCAAAGGAAGAGAGCAGGGCGCTACCAACAACTGATAAGAAATTCAATTTAGTTTGTGACACCATAGATAAGGTTACAATTTTTTTTTCTTGGTTGAATTTGTGATTGTTTACTACTCTTTGTATTGCATTTGAATTCATGATTGTTTACTGGTTCATGGCCTAACCAGTCTAGGAAACCTCTAAATTGTCCCATCATTATAAATTGTAAAACCTTTGAGAAACCAACAAAAAAATTTACCCTACCCATTTGGGATTTGGCTCAAAATATTATAGCATGAAGTGACGATGCCTCTGTATTCTTTCCCTAACCTGGGTATCAAGGAAATAGTGAATTGCTTGGAAAATCTTAGAATTGGGTCGGTCACTGCTGAGCAACTACTGAAAATAAATGTAGAAACCTCTTGGTTTTTCCCAGCCACGCCATAGTCATCGATGCCATGATAAATTTATGCAAGATTGCATTATGAAAGAGTTTTCATGATAAGGTTATCAACACTAAGAAAATTGAGGGAAAATATTTTCCCTAGGTTATCAAAACTAAGCAAACCCAGCGAACATATTTTCCCACAAAACAAAACTTTCATACCTTATAGTGTGTACTTCGTTTGCCTCCATGGACTGGATAAAAATAATTTTCCCTAGGTCACCTCAAAATGTCAAGCAATGGAGGGAAGCGAGCATTGTCAGCAAACTCTAGCCACAATGAGGTAATTCATTGTCAATTTATAGATTTGTAAATGTTTCCATAGTTTCTTTGAATTTTAATTTTTAGTTTTTTATTTCTAAATTTAAAAGAAGAAATATAATTTTAAAATATATATATAGGGACATGAGACTGAAAAAGATAAAGAGGAATTGGCTTCCATATTGGGGGTAGAGGCAGTGAACAAATTGGTTAATGTGGACTGGACAACACTTGCTAGATACATAGAAAAACAATATATTAGTGCCCCTCAAACATTGCAAACAAATCAATTGTCTCAAAGGGAATCAATTGATTCCCCAACCAGTCATGGATCAAGCAAAAGATCCAGGAGGAAATCGGTGACGGTAAACTCTAAGAATGTGGAACAGGGAGCAGAGACTTCCACTCTTGGGACATAGACTTCTTCCACCATGCCATGTTTTCAATCTTGCATTGGTAGCTACAATACAAAGATAGAATATGAGGTGGTTTCAAGGGAAGTCCGAATGATAGATGCTGGAAAAATGTTTGTGAATAGGTTGAAGGAATCATGCCCTTAATGGTTCAAAGAACATCTACATTTTCCATTCTCAAAGATACCCGTGCACTTGAAGAAAATAGTTATCCATGACATGGAGAATGAATTTGGCACAGGTTGGTCTATAAAGAAGATAAAGCTACAAATGTCTCAAAACTGCAAGAGGTTTTGGTGCAACCAAATAAAAAAGATAAAAAAAATGCCTCCTAAGCTAAGGCAGAAAAAAGGCCAATTGATGTAAGTGTGAAAGTATGGAGAGAGCTTGTAAAATAATATGAGGAGTATAATGCACGAAGGAATTCCGGTGAGGAGAGTACATAGGTATTTGAATTTTCTCATAAGATTATATCAAATTTATTAAACTATATTAAAATTTTATTTGTGCATAGTTAAAATGAATTAGTATATGTTTCAAGACAAGGCCTCCAAGGCTAGGCTTGAGAAACTTTGTGCCACGCATCGCGGTGGGCAGAAAGGTTTACAGGCCTTGATCTATACATTTGTAAGTATATTTGATATGTTAAATGATATTTTTTTATTTCATTGGAAAAATTAAATGATTGCATATTAATTAGTTTAACTAGTCCATGTGCCATGTTTTGATAAGAGGAGAAATATGGCTGCCATCCAAAGCAATTTGAAAAGAATATGTTACAAACCAAAAAGTGGAACGATTTTGTAATCTAGATGGAGAATGAGGTATAAATAGTTGAGTTTCAATAACTTAATTGGATATTGTTGTGTTAATATGTCAATTTTCATCTCTTATGTTGAGTTGTTTATTGATGCATAAGATGAGTAAATAGAGCTCAAATCTTATGATTACAAGATGATCATTTGTGTGCATGAATAAATACTAGAAGGATGTAGATGAACTCAATTCATCTGAATTTATGCCTCTTGGCAAGCATTCCTCTTGAATCTCTAATATTAGGTGCCTGAGACTTCCTTTTAGCTTTTACCTTTTGTTGCCGCCTTTCCTCTTCATTGTTAGACTTGTCTCCTTTTTCCTTATCTGCATTTTTGGCTTTAGCTTCTAATCCATCCCATGTTTTACCTTCCTCCTCTTTAGAATCTTCTTCTACTCCGTCCTCCTCTGACTCCACAAGAGATTCATCTTTTGAACCTTCCTCATTTGATTCTAATTCTTTTTCTACATCAGAGGGTTCATATCCTTGATCTGACTCTTCTGAATTATCAGAATCAAAATCACTAGCTTCCATATTCAAAACTTCCCAACCAACATCTTCAATAAATTTATCTGGATCGTCAATAATAGTCTTCAAAATTGGTCGCCAGTTCAAGTTCATTCTGCTTTCATAATACTTTATATCCATGGATTTCAACCATTCCTTGATGCCATCAAGTGAATATTGAGGAATGGCATACATGAAAAGTACATCCCGCTTGAAGTCTTTGAAAACAATAGCCATATCAAATGCCTTTTTCCTAAGTCCTACTCTCTCAAGGTTAACAATCTCAATCTCACTAATAGCGATTACTAAGAAAGGTAATTCCACAAACTTTACCAAACATTTTACCGTAGGAACAATAAAAGCAAAGGCTTTGAAAGGAACTCCTTGAAAACCAAACTCTCTAAATGGTATATCAAACTCTAGTTCAAAATATTTTAGATGAGGCTGCTCCCATAGCTCTCTTACTCGCTTGACAAATCCTTGAAACTCTGTATTGATTTTATTTTTTCGGTCCCTCTCTTATTGTTCTTCCTCAATTTCATCAGGATCATACATTGACCTTCTTGACCCTCCTAAAGTTTGGACCACATCCATTACCTCCACATAAAACTGGACATCCTTGGTCTTCTTGGTTCCCACGTTGTGATATGGTTATGCAAATGAAAATGAAGCAAAGTAATCATCTCCTTCTTCGTTGGCTAGAAGAATGCATGCTTAATGTTTTGATACATGATATCAACTCTCTCTTTTGCTCTCATGGTTGAATACTGAAATCCATTATGGTGGGCCCCCAAAGTTCCAGTCATCTTTCTTCCTCTTCCACCAAATGTTGGCCCGATCCACATGTCTGCCAGACTAATTGGCTTTGTTTTTGAAAGTTGAAGTTTTCTCCTAAGTCCCAATGTAGCTCTCTCTTCCTTTTTAGACTCTTTCATTGCTACAAATTGTCTCTGAGATTTAATCATTTGTACCACATGGTTGATGTGCTTTTTATCCTTGCATCTAAAGGAAATTTCCTTAACATAAATACTGCTAGGGAATTTCAATGTTTCCATTGTAGTTGGCATTAAAGCCGGTACCTACAACATTGAAAATTATCCTTATATAAGAATTCCCTCCATCTTGTTCATTGGCTTGTAACACTCTTGATAGTAGATACAAGAAATCTCTTTTGATTCCTCTTCTACATCAGAGGGTCCGTATCCTTGATTTGACTCTTCTGAATTATCAAAATTAGAATCACTAGCTTCCATATTCAAAAATTCCCAACCAACATCTTCAATAAATTTATCTAGATCATCATTAATAATATTCAAAATTGGCCACCAATTTAAGTTCATTATGCTTTCATAATACTTTATATCCAAGGAGTTCAACCATTCCTTGATGCCATCAAGTGAAGATTGAGGAATGTCGTATATGCAGAATACATCTCGCTTGAAGTCTTTGAAAAAAGTAGCCATATCAAATGCCTTTTTCCCAAGTCCTACTATCTCAAGGTTAACAATCTCAATCTCACTAATAGCGATTACTAAGAAAGGTAATTCCACCAACTCTACCAAATAGTTTACCATAGGAACAATAAAAGCAGAAGCTTTGAAAGGAACTCCATGAAAACCAAGCTCTCTAAATGGTATATCAAACTCTAGTTCAAAATCTTTTAGATGAGGCTGCTCCCATAGCTCTCTTACTCGCTTGACAAATCCTTGAAACTTTGTATTGATTTTATTTTTCTTGTCCCTCTCTTGTTCTTCCTCAATTTCATCAGGATCATACATTGACCTTCTTTCCCCTCCTAAAGTTTGGACCTCATCCATTACCTCCACATAAAACTGGACATCCTTGGTTTTCTTGGTTCCCACACCATGATATGGTTATGCAAATGAAAATGAAGCAAAGTAATCATCTCCTTCTCTGCTGGTTGGAAGAATGCATGCTTAATGTTTTGATACATGATATTAACTCTCTCTTCTACTCTCATGGTTGAATATTGAAATCCAATATGGTGAGCCTCCAGAGTTCCAATCATCTTTCTTCCTCTTCCACCAAATGCTAACCTAATCCACACATTTTCCAGCCTAATTGAGTTTGTTTTTAAAAGCTGAAGTTTCTCCCGAGTCACCAGTGTAGCTCTCTCTGCATTTTTAGACTCTTTCATTGCTACAGATCATCTTTGGGATTTAATCATCTGTACCAAATGGTTGATGTGCTTTGAATCCTTACATCTAAAGGAAATTTCCTTAACATAAATACTGCTAGGGAATTTCAATGTTGCCATTGTAGTTGGCATTAAATCTGATACCTGTAACATTGAAAATTATCCTTATATAAGAATTCCCTCCATCTTGTTGGCTTGTAACACTCTTGATGGTGGCTACATGAAATTTGATTATGATTCCTCTTCTACATCAGAGGGTTCATATCCTTGATCTGAATCTTTTGAATTATTAGAATCAGAATCACTAGCTTCCATATTAAAAAATTCCCAACCACCATCTTCAATAAATATATCTGGATCATTAGTAATACTCTTCAAAATTGGTTGCTAGTTCAAGTTTATTTTGCTTTCATAATAATTTATATCCATGGAGTTAAGCCATTCCTTGATGCCATTAAGGGAAGATTAGGGAATGGAATCAATGCAGAGTACATCCTGCTTGAAGTCTTTTAAATTAATAGCCATATCAAATGCTTTATTCCCAAGTCATACTCTCTCAAGGTTAACAATCTCAATCTCACTAATAGTGATTACTAAGAAAGGTAATTCCATCAACTTTACCGAACTGTTTACCATAGGAACAATAAAAGCAGAGTCTTTGAAAGGAACTCTATGAAAACCAAGCTCTCTAAATGGTATATCAAACTCTATTTCAAAATATTTTAGATGAGGCTGCTCCCATAGCTCTCTTACTCGCTTGACAAATCCTTGAAACTCTATATTGATTTTATTTTTCTTGTCCCTCTCTTGTTATTCTTCCTCAATTTCATCAGGATCATACATTGACCTTCTTTCCCCTCCTAAAGTTTGGACCACATCCATTACCTCCACATAAAACTAGACATCCTTGGTCTTCTTGGTTCCCACACTATGATATGGTTATGCAAATGAAAATAAAGCAAAGTAATCATCTCCTTCTCTATTGGCTGGAAGAATGCATGCTTAATGTTTTGATACATGATATCAACTCTCTCTTCTGCTCTCATGGTTGAATATTGAAATCCATTATGGTGGGCCTCTAGAGTTCTAGTCATTTTTCTTCCTCTTCCACCAAATGCTAGCCTGATCCACAAGTCTACCAGCCTAATTGGCTTTATTTTTGAAAGCTGAAGTTTCTCCTGAGTCACTAGTATTAGCTATAACTTTTTTGAAATTTTATTATGGTATGTGCACTTTGATATGATGTAACATGATTATGGTTTCATCTCATATGTTGTAATATTAGATATATAATAGAAAAATAAATTATTGCATGAAATAAATAATAAATTTTCATTCTAAATGGTTTTTTTTGCAAAACACAGGTCTTCCAAAAGATCAAGATGATCCTCAACATGATATAGATCCACAAAATATTGGTTCTACCAGTATAGATCACATGGTAGAGGATGATGATGATGCAGATACAGAAGAGACCAAGGTTGATGACAATGATGATGACGCCGATGATGATGATGATGATGATGATGATGATGATGATCGCGATGGTGATGATGATGATCACGATGGTGATGATGATGATGAGATAGTTGGTGGTAGTAACCAATGACAGTCATGATCATATAGACTACATCATGGATCATTGTTGATATATTGTTATGATGACTCTTTTCATGGTTACTATCATATGCATCATTTTCACGGCCTACAATACTATATTATTGAGTTGTATCATATTGACATGTATCATTTTCACTATATCATTTGGACATGTATCATCTTGACTTATATCAGTTTGGGTTACATAATTTATCAATTTTATTTATATCATTTGTACATGCATCATTTTCACTTATGTCGACTGTTGGACATGTATCATTTTGACATGTTTTTGATGTACTTCCATATTTGACTTTCACTTGTTTTAGTTATATATGATGATGATCTTATCAGTATTGACTTGTCAATTTATATAAATTAAAAGTGGTCAATGATTTTTGGATGGATATGTATTACGTATGATGATTTTAATTTACTGCTCAGGATGGATGTTGTCAAATTCAATTAAATTATAGATATTTGACTCACTTGTTTTAATTATAGATGATGATCATGTTACAATAATAGTTTAGGCGGTGATGAAAGGTAAAATTAATGCTTGGCACCTCCAGAATGTAATTGAACAAATTAGAGAAGTGTTAAGCTCTTTTGAAAGTTTTGCGGTGAGCCACATTAAAAGAGGTGGTAATGTGGGATCGGATGCCTTATCTAAATGGGCTTTCAATTTTGGTGAAATGGGGGAATTCAGGTTGGAGGATTTTAGAGGTGTTAAGTTAGCAAACTTAGGTGAAAACACGGGAGAGGAAAACACCTTAAATGAATAAGGTGGCGAAGCGAGTGAAGTAGTACTTTATTAATAAAAATTACTTCATAAACAAGGTGGTGGGCGGTGGTGAAGTAGTACTTAATTAATAGAAAGTGTGGGAAATCCAAGATGGTGTTAAATGCAAGCCCTAAATTAAGATGTGTTAATTGCATTTGGAAAGGGTCAAGAAAAACTCTGCAACAAACTTTGGTGGTGGCAGCGTAGGTTGTTAGGAGAAATGGAAGCCAATTTCACCTTCTGGTCATGAAGATCTTTGGGCCCGTTTTATGGAGAGGCATCTGGAAAATGACTATAGGGCCTTTTCCTTGTTGACAACGAGCGGCTAGTGTAGTGTGAAAAAATGATTTGTGGCAGGGATTTTGACTCTCTGAAACACAAATACCAAACCAACATGTAAGTTTACTCCTTAATTGTAGCATGGGGCTTGGATTTAGGTGAACTAGTGGAAATGGTGAGGATGGTGATGCAAAAAATTATGCATGAAGATTTTTTGGTAGGCATGGAGCCCATTCTTGAATGGGAGGTTCAGGGTGTAGGTTTAGATTATTCTGAAGGACTGGTAGATGATGAAATTGAGGAGCTCTATGGGAGATCGGGGCTCAAACCCTTTATTCATTGCCTCAAAGGAAAATACAAAGCTCATTGCCATGAGGAAACATGTTTGGGATGGAAAGCACTCAAACTCTTCATCAAACTCATGTAGGTTGATGAAGTTCTGGCACAAGCAAAGGTGAAGATGCAGGGATTGAAAGTGAAAAGGAAGCGCCAGAAGAATTCAGGGAAGCGGTAGAAGAAGAAGCCTTTAAAGGAGATAGTCAAGTGTCTGTTGGGTCTGGGTGAGCTTGTTAAGATTGGTCATGTTTGTTTATGTCTGATTTTTAATTCTCCCTTCGCTTTTGTTATATTAAAGCGTGTAACTCTAAACATTGTTAATGGTTATTATTTTTTTAAGGATTTTACTAGTAAACAGATACAAGGGATACAAGATTTATTTAATGTTTTACTCTACATGTTAAGGTGCCTCTGATTTTTACATTTTGTTGTGGAATTTTGGTGGGTAATGACACTGAACAATAGATGTACTTTTTTATCTTTACAAGCAATACAAAATTTTGTGTTACCGACCCAAAAAAATAATTATCTTGTTATTTAATCATGAGTTAAATAATTAAATTACTTAGTCTATAATCAAATGAGTTATTTAAGAGGCACAATATATTTAACTAATTATATTGAAATAAAACATATTAAATCAATAAATGGAAGCAAAACAAGAAGCATTTTTAGAAGAATTAATGGAAATCAAACTAGAAGCAAACCGAAAGAAATCTTGGAAGCAAAATTGGAAGCAAAACTGGAAGCAAACGTGGAAGCAAAATTGGAAGCAAAATTGGAAGCAAAATTGGAAGCAAAATTAGAAGCAAAATCAGAAGCAAAACCAAAAGCAAACCTGGAAGCAAAATCAGAAGAAAAAATGGAAGCAAACATGGAAGCAAAATTGAAAGCAAAACTGAAAGCAAAACTGGAAGCAAAGCCGGAAGAAAAAGTGGAAGCAAAAGTGGAAGAAAACTTGGAAGTAAAATTGGAAGAAAACTTGGAAGCAAAATTGGAGGCAAAACTAGAAGCAAACTAGAGGAAAAACCAAAAGCAAAAGTGGAAGAAAACTTGAAAGCAAAATTGGAAGAAAAATTAGAGGCAAACCTAGAGGCAAAACCGGAAGCAAAACCGGAAGCAAAACTGGAAGCAAACCTGGAAGCAAACCTGGAAGAAAAATTGGAAGCAAACTCGAAAGAAAAACCAAAAGCAAAACTAGAAGCAAAAATGGGAGTAGACATAGAAGCAAAATCAGAAGCCAAATTGGGCACTAATTTAGGTGTTATTTTCGACACTATTTCTCGGTGCTAATAGAGGCACTATTCTCGACACTATTTCTTGGCGCTATTTTAGGCGCTAATGGGGGCACTGTGATTTTCTAGCACTAACTACAACGCTAAGTCCAGCACAAGTTAGGCGCAAAAGTCAGTGCCAAAGTCGGCACCGAGATGACCATGCATGTTTATGCTAAGTTTAGTGCTAGCCAAATCGCCTAATTTGTGAATTGAAATATGCTTAAATTCAGGCTATTTTAGGCCCTATTTTCCTGTTTTGTTGTAGTGAGTCTCTATGATGAACTCATTCTCTGCATTCCTTTCCACATGTACTTGCTTCTTCAATTTATTTGCCACATGTCTTGTGGGACATGATCAAACTTTGTGAAGTCAAACGTATAGGATGGCCTTTCCCTCTTCCTTCCTAGGAAACCCTCAAGCCAGATAGAATCCTGACTAACTTTGTTGGAAGGAGGAATATAGGGCCCCTGAATGCCTGAGGAATGAGACTGTGTTGTAGTAATGTCTCTCGGTGGACAGTCCAAGTCGATGGGGACTTGTGACTGCTGTGATGGTGGTGATGTAGGTGGCTCTGTCTCTATCACATGCATTATTTCTATTGTTGTTGCTTCTGCTATGGGCTTTGTCTCTACAATGATTATCTCAATCATTGGCTTGGGGGCATCGATTCCCATGACTATCTTGGGTGTGTGTGTGGTTGTCTCCAAATGTAACCCTTGTGTTCTTCCCCTCGTGTGTCCTAACATCCGCATATGTTTGGGAGGATTGTTCCATTGCTTCTGCTTGGGCTTCTTCCTTGAAGTGGGAGGTAGTGTAGATTGGACCAGTGGTGGCTCTGTTCGGGGAAGTACCACCTTCCTTGTCCTCTTGTTGTCTAGGTAGAGTTGACTGTTTCTGACAAGTCTACTTGTTTTCTCCTTTATAGATGGGTTTTCTTTAGCATACCAATCCACTCTTTTGAGTGGTTGGGAGTCCACTAAATCTATGAAGAACGAGGGGAGAATGAATTCCCCTTCATCATCAGATAGGCCCTCAATGTCTTTATACATAAATTCAACAATTTGTGAGAGCCTAAACTGGTTATAGTTCCTTCTTTGTACCTCAAACTTGTTGTCACAATTGACCCAATAATCTTCCATAGAAGATTCTTGTGATGAGCGTTGCTCAAGATGCACTGCATAGAGGCCTCTGGGATCATATGACCTCCCAATGAGGTATTTGAGATTGAGTCTCACTGTTTCTTGGCTCATCAACTTGGCATCTACTGCTATTCTACATCTATAGAGTCCTATTTGAATGGGAAGGTTTGCAGCTGGCTTCTTCAAGCATAGGTGAGTATGAACTTTTGCTAACTGCCTTAGGCATTCCATGAAAACTACCCTAACTAAAGGGTAACGTGGCATCATGGCGAGGTGGCCATTGTAAACATACACACGCATTTAGGTGAAGGTGGGGAAATGGATAAACCAATCCGCCCAGTCCACCATTGCCTCCTTGGCAGTTGATGATATATGCACATGTATCTCATGGTTGAGGTCTTGTACAATGTGCATAATGAAGAGGTCACTTATCCATTTGAAGTGTCATTCCGCTTGAGTAAACTCAAGACGTGGAAAGTATTCATGGACCTTCTACACACCTAAGGTCCCCACAGTGTTTAGTTTCTTGAATTCACCTTGGAAGGCAATTAGGTATACAAGGTAGGAACACATGTGGAACTTGTGAGCCTCTAGAAACTTGATAATCTATTGGTGGAGTGTGTCATTGATTAGGGTGGCCTAGTTGTAATGTTCTCTTTTGCTGATAATCTTGGCAATGACGCAGTACATCCATAATTGAAACTGATTGCCCTCTTCCTATCCAGTAATCCTGCTAAGTAGAGTGATTAACACTGCATACTCATCTCTGAATTCTCCTCATCCAACCAATTTGGGAAAGCTGGCCTTTTTAACCTTTAACCATTGTTCTGCCATTTTTTGCAAACACTTGTCCTTTGATGCTTTGAACGCCTTTTCACATTCTTTCATTGATATGACCACATTGGTAGGGCATGGTGGAATATCAAAATATTTTTTAATGTCCTTTGGTTTCAAACTGTAGATTACCCTCCCATCCACTAATCAAATTTCTCTCATGGTAGGATTGTAATGCTTAATGCAAGCAATTACAAGCTCCACACTCTATAATGTGATGGGGATGGACACAACCTGAAACAACCTGGATTCTTCTATGTTCTGTAATTGTAAGGAAAGCTAGATGCAGAAGCAACTCTCCTAATGTCAAAACCTCAGGGAAGAATGCAGAGACACATTTAAATTTTTCAATTACAGTTCAATTAAGATGCACTTTGAAGTAAATAGCAGAAATAGAGAATTAGACAAACATAGATGAACACCATATTTATGTGGAAAAACCCTTATGGGAGAAAAACCCACCACACCAAGAGAAGTCACTTTGTATTACAGTAACAAAAATTACATACAGAGTTATGACTTATCTTTTTGATGTCAGTTTACAACAGCTTTCACAATGATCAAACTTGTACAGGAACCTTCAAGTTACAATCTTTACATAATAGAATTCATCCACTGATCATACAGTCACACAACAATCCGCCGATCCATCAAACCAAACATCATCTACTATTCTAGACTATAACCATGTCATTCCTGTCTGTCAAACTTCGTCACAGAACTGCCACAATGAACTGTCTTCCAACGGTTCCCATTGGGCTCCTCTGATTGGTTGACAACGAGCCACATAGGATGGTCTTCACTCGGTCAACACGATCAACCTATGTTGGCATGTCGGTGAGACACTAATCGTGTCTCCCCAATGCCACAAGACTTAAACAAACGATGTCGCCAAGAGTCATCCTTATCGCCAAGATGTTACATTGAGTCCAGAGAGCTATCGCTCGGACTTCGCCATGTTGCCAAGACCTCATGTCGACGATCATCACATGTATCACTATCGCTAAGACTTATCGCTTTTGCCAGGAGATCATACCGAGGTTCAAAGTTACTCTGAAGTCTTAAGTCATACCGAGCACCAAACAATAGTCGGCAAGACTTTCCTATCGGTAAGACTTCTTACCGAACACCCAAGACTCTCCCTGAAAGCTTCAATAGAAAATGTTGTTGGTGAGAATTCGTTCATCATTGGGATCTCACACTGAAGAAAGCCTTTCGGCCAAGGGTCTCCCCAATATACGATATGAATGGCCCGTCGGCCATAGATCTCCACTCGATAGGAGGTCATACCGAGCACAACATGTCACAGCAATAGAATCATTCGGTGAGAGTGAAGCAAGGTCACATCGACTTGAACTGTTCAACAAGATTCAAACTGCTAGTCAGCCAGACACAAAAGATGTCACACCGACTTGGCCATTTCAGAGGTTTCAGCCTGTGGGATTGAGATATATTTTCTAACAATAATGTGATTTGATTCATGCCCTCCAAACTTCTAAATCAACCACTGGGTTCTTTTGATGTAAGTCTATGTCAATCATTCTCAGGAAATCATGGTACAGGGCCATCTTGGTCTTATATTGCACCTAGGAGTACTACATCTTGAAAGACTTAAAGATTGATTGTGCACAAACCCTATTTTGACAATTTTTGAAAACCCCTAAAAATAGCACCTGTTGAGAAGTATTTTTCTAGTAAAAATTTGGCACATGGGTTTTGTTTGTGCTTCAATGCTGAACAAACCCAGTTCCTCATATTTTTGATTTTGAGACTTTTTCAAAAAGACCCTCAAAAAGAGGGGCAATAAGTTTTTGTTTTTGGGAAATTCGACGAGATGGGTTTTATTGGAAAATTATGTTGATCATACCTAGTTGGTCAAATCTATGGTAGCCTGCTAATTTTTGTGACATGCAAGAAAACCTAAAACAAGAAAAGAGGAAGTAGACAAGAGGTAGATTAGAAGTTATTAGTTGCCTCCTTGAGAAAATTTACCTTTGGATTCAACCTTTGATAAATAAATCTCTTTTAAAGCCACTGATCTTCAAAAATAATGAAGAACGGTCCAAAACCCTTGTCAAATCTTGAAAAGATGTCCTTGAGAGAAAATGGTTGTTTTTGATCTTCACCTTGCAAAATAAATAATGAAATGGGATGCCTAGAGTTAGTTTATATTGATTCAAGTCTAAATCCTTCAAGTTTGGGCACCAACTCATGTCTTAAGCCCGATTTAGCGTGATCTCGAGTTCTAAAAGTTGGTTTCCACTGATTGCGAGATTATTTGTCCAAGTTTTCCTTTGAAATATCTCAACTTAAGTCAAAAAATCTTTCCTTGACCATTTTAGGGGTCTATTTTGAGTTTGAGCACTTTTTTCCAAGCTGAAGTACCTCTGTTTGATCCTTGCTCCTAGTCATTCAGTCGATCTCTGGCAACTGTTGATAGATTTGTTGTTGAGATGGAACCATCCTAAAGAGGTATGATTGGGGGCCATCAAGTCAGAAACTTGAGTTTGAGGCTCCAGATTCAAAGGCGCCTTTCTCTAGTAGGGGTGCTTTTGGCCCTGACTTAGTCAATTTTCATGACTGTTCTTCATTTTCACCATTTTATATCCTCCGTACTTTAATCTAATATCACCGTCAACTGACAAGTTTGATGACTTTGCTTGACGATTCGTTGGATGACTAGTTCAATCCTGGAAGGATGACTAGTATCTGAGCTCCTGAAGGTATGTTTTGGTCCTTCAAATCCAAGGGTGCTTCTAGCCAGTAGGGACACTTTTGACTTGTTGACTGATTATATTCATGCTATGAACTACCATAGTTTGATCTTCGTCATCAGATGATTAAGTTGTTTTTTGCCTTTGTTGATGGTTTCATTATCGAGATCAATCAAAATGGAGGAGCTCATCCTGGAGGTTATCGAGTAAATAGACTGCATTTGGATACCTAAAAGACTAGGCGCCTTTCTTCAATAGGGGCGCTTTTCCCTTGGTACTTAGCCATTTTCAATGTTCTTCATTCAGTCTCCATCTTTGGCATTTTTTGCTTGATCTCAACCTTTGATTGTTTGAAAGGTTGTGTGAACATGCTGTCAGATTGATCACGAAGCTGGGAGGGAGTTAAAAAAATTCCTTGTATAAAGCAACTGTTGATAACTTCATCAGGTGCCTTGAAATGAAGGGCACCCTTGGCCAACATGGGCACTTTTGCTTTGAAGCTCACTGGTTTACCTTCTATCTTGTATGCTCTAACGATCAACCATTGACGTTGTTGGATTTGTCTCACAAGCTGGCTAACAAGTTCATTGCAAAGCTAGGCTGGAGTTGAAGAAATGTCACGAAGATAGGCTTTCTTAGGAACTGACATCTGCATCATCTCATTCATGGGCGTCTTTCTTCAATAGGGGCACTTTTTGACTGGATTTCCTCCTTGGTAGCAGGGCATGGTTTTCCAGAGTTAGCCAAATTTTGGCCTTTTTTAGTTTCCAGAATCTCCTCCATCAAATGACATTTTTTTATCCTTTTTTGCCATGGTTGCATCGTTGAAGCTTTTGAAGCTTAGCTTTCAACACATGGTACTAGCCAATTTGCCATTAATGGCTACGAAGCTCCTAACTCTGTTCCTGAAAAATAGAAATAGACCCACCAAAGTAAAACATGTCTTTTGATGATTTTGACTTGACCAATGTGATCGCGAAGTCGATTAATCCTATCAAAATCATTTTCAATCATTTCTGGGAAGGTCCTAATTTCAGGGGTTTCCCTAAAAATAGGGGCACAAAACCCTAATTTTCATTTTTTTAGAATTTTACACATATGTTCCTTGATAGAAACCCACAAAGACCTTACGTTTGGTTTGACCTAAAACAAACTTTTGATGACATTTTTACATGATTTAACTCAATTTAAACAGAATGCCAAAAAATTATTGAGTACAACACAATTATTAATTGAATCCAAGGGGTGTAACTAAGGTGTAAATAAGTCTTAAACTTCAATTCTTGCGTAATAGATCCCACAATACTTCTTTAACACTAACAAGCTTCCTTTATATATAATAGGCATACATGTCTTGTAGGTATTAAAGGTCCAATTTTGTCTAGGATTGAATCACACCCCTTAAACAAGATTGTATGATTATGTTCTAGACACTCACTTCTTTGATTTCAATCATTTTAAATTTCTAATCAATATTCTTAATTACATGCCTCTTTCTCATCATAACATCAAACAAATCTCACTTTTAACAATTTTAAAAGACATCCCTAATTCATCTAATTTAGATTTTATAGACATATTTAAATAAAAAAACAATTCATCATACATAACTTTGTTTATAAAAGTATGTAAAAATTTGAATTACATTTGTTGAAGGTGTCTTTTAAATATACGAAGAACCCACCATTGCTCGATATTTTGATGACAGTAATTCTGTCATCATTTGGATCTTTGTAGGCGTCCTAATAACTTAGGTGAACAAATTCTTACATGCTTGAAGATAACATTTGAAGTACTTAAAGCCCTTTTTACGTTTTTTTCGAAGGCACATCAGAGTTTTTTCAGTTTTCTCCAATATTAATTTAAACTATTGAAATGAAATGAAATGAAATATTTTAATGACGTCCACGAGGCAAAGAAGCCTACGGAACAACACAAGAACCCCCCACAGAAAAACCCTAGACAGTTTGTAGACTCCCTTCTAGATCAGCCCTTCTGAAGCGAATTTTGATATTGAAGTTTGCAGTTTTGTCCAGCCTTGACTCTTCAAACAAGATATTTAAATTATCAACGGAATCCCCATAGCTGGCCCGAATGTCTTTATAGTTTTGTCAAACGTATAAAACCCCTAAACAAAGGGAGAGGAAAGTAATTCGGGTTATCTATAATCTAATATTCTTCCGTAAAGACCAAGATAATCAAGATAAATTAATCTGGAAGCATCCGAGCCAACAGCTCCCTGAAATGTAGCAATATGGATTTCGTTCAACGAATTTAATTCACCCAGTATTCCTCGTTTGCTCATCCAAACTGAACTGAACTGAACTAAAAGCAATTATCTAAGATTCGAACCTGTGACATCGGTCGATCTTCTCAAATGGCGATGTTTTGGGGTGTATTTATTTTAAGCCTCTGCTTGACGGTTTCAGGGCGTCAAATTCAGGCGCCGAAACGCTGGAATGAATTGTATCATAATTCCATGTATGGAAAACTTCAGCTTAATAATGGACTTGCCCGCACTCCACAAATGGGGTAAGGCTTTTACGCCGATCTATTTTTCTTATTTTCTGCATCTACTTTTCTCTAATCAAGTAATATTTCCCTTCTTTGCATTGGAAGATTTTATCTGCACAGCAGCCAGGCTATCCATTTTTTAAGTTTATCTAGAGTTTTTTTGATATTGATTACTCTGCAGACAATTTCTTGTCATTGTTCAATTAATATCAGGGCCCGGTGTTGAGAGGGCATTTTGTTTTGTCGTTTATTTTCTCTGTCAATCTTTGTGACTATGGAAATCACTGTTTATTTTCTTTGTTATTATTAGAATATCTGGAATTTTTTAGTGCTTGTGGGAAATCAGTCACCTGAATATATATTTTTCTTGTTAATTTTATAGGTGGAACAGCTGGAATTTCTTTGCCTGTGCTATAAATGAAACTGTTATTCGGGAAACAGGTGTGTCAAGTTAAATTTAACATTTTTATTTGAATTATCGAGACAGATGCTGTTTAGCTTTTGGATGTAAAATTAGCCGCTCAATGAGTAAAATTATGCTTTCTGAATGAAGTTTATTAGTAAAGATTATTTTATTTTTCCTTTTGTCAATAAAGACGATATTATATTGTTTTTGAAAGAAATTAAAAATTTCCGACACTTCTTTGTTTGAAGATTATTGGTAAAATTATCTTATTTAAGCATATTTACTGAGTGTAACGAGTAAATTTATACCTTCTTAAGTCTATTGCTAAAGATTATTTTATTTTTCTGTTGAGATACATCCGTCCATTCTGTTTAACTTTAAAGTTTATTGGTAAAGATTATGTTATTTTACTTTCCAGATAAATTATCCATCCAATGAGAAAATATATACCTTCCGTCGGAATTTTTATTGGTAAACATCAAGTTATTTTGCATTCTATATTAATTTCTCCACGTAATGATTAAATTTATCTCTTTTGTTTGAAGAATATTTGGTAATATTATATTGTTTTTTTTCTTTGGAATGTAAATTTATCCATTCATTGAATGATTCAGGTTATAGATTCTGTCAATATTCTTTGGAACGTAAATTTATCCATTCATTGAATGATTCAAGTTATCCTTTCTGTCGATGATTATTGATGAAGATAATTTTTGTGCTCTTTGAGAATAAATTTATGTTTTTAGCGATTAAATTTATCCCTTCTGTTTGAATGTTATTGGGAAAGATTATGCTATACGGCTTTTGAGAGTAAATTTATCTGTTTGATGAGTAAATGTATCCCAGTGGTTTAAGGATTACGTTATTTTGTTCGAGAGTAAATTTATATGCTCAATGACAAATTTTACCATGTTTGTTTATTGCTTGAGTGTAAATCCATTTGTTCGATGAATATATTTATCTCTTGATTTTGAAGATTACAGTTAAATATTATGTCATTTTTGTTTCTACTGTTCTACAGAAAATTTGTGGGTTTGATATGTAAAATTGTCTCTTTTGTTGGAATCTCTAGAGTGATTATTACAAAAGATTATGCTGTTTTTCTTTGGAGAGTATGTTTACTCACTCTTCAAGTAAAATTGATCTCTTTTTAAAAAGTTTAGAAGCTTCAGACCAATATTATAAAAATATATACGCTGTGACATTTAGCTTTGAAAAATGTAATAATATTTGTTCATGAGTAAGTTTATAACTTATGATGGAAGCTTCAAAATGATGCTTGTGGTGGAGCTCTGGTGCCCTATTTTGAGATCCTAACTTAAGCAACCAGAGCCCCAAGGCCAAATAGTGCTCAGGAAAAGAAACAATACTTAGCTCAGAGGGAATGGCAGGTGATATCATAAGATTTTTGCTTGGAAAGGAAAAATCACTATGAGATTTGGGAACACTAGTGAAAATTGGAGTGCAAATGTTAGCATTAGGAATGATCTTAGACAGGCCCTCAGAAAATTTTCTGAGGATTGAACTTTTTATTTTTTTTATTTTTTATTTTTTATTTATTTAGACTGCAGGAATCGGGTAGCACGACCCCCTATAAACTGCAGTGCGCCTGGTAAACTTTTTAACGTGACCGGCGGCGCTGGCGCGACACGCCCTCCGGTACCACGGGACGGGGGAGACTAGAACTCGTGACCAGCAGAGCCGCAACGGAATTACTTAGCCAACCGAGCTAGGGCCCCCGCCCCTGAGGATTGAACTTTTTGATTTCCAAACACTGATATTATTTATCTCTTATTGCCTAAAGTTAGCTTAATTAGTGCCAGAGTGTCACCACTTTAAACATTGAAATTCAATTTCAGCTATAAAGCGTTGCCAAATCGTAGAAGCATTTACCCCCACAACTTCTAAGACCTCACCATCTCTGCCATGTGGAGTGATGAGCACCCACTCTGTTTTGAAACTAACTTTACATGCAGGAAAAAGACTAATGCAGATGAGACAGATATAGGCATTTTCAAGATGACAGTAAGAATAATGGTCAAAATCCTTCTGTCCAGATGCAGTGATGGCAAGTTAGAAGACAACCAAGCAATCATTATAAGTAGGGTATCATACATGCACAAATAATACGGTAGATCATTGAAATTTTAGGCCTTTATCTTCAATTAGGATTTTAAAAATGCCTTCCTATTTGTTATGTCGTTTGCTGGACATAAAACTAATTAACCCTTGTTCAACCTCTGGATTTGCAAGCAGGTCAGCAGGTTTGTTTCTATCCCTGAAAATGTGAACAGCGGGCATTTCAAACTCCTCTGCAAGGATCAGGGCATTGTCCAGTTGAACATTTAGCTTCCAATTAGGCATAGAGCCCTTCTTCATACCCTTTATAACAATTTTTGAATAATGTTAAGTTACAAGCTTTGAGATGCTAATCCTTTTAGCCATTATCAGTCCTCGATCGAACCAGTGCAAAATAATCTGCTTTGTTGTTAGTGCAGCTGGAAATAAAAATAGAGTGGACCTCAATCAAATCCCAAATTTATCACATATTAAACAGCTGGTCCCAGTCTTACCCATGTTGCCATGGGAGGTGCTGTTAGGATTTAATTTCACATAGCAATGGGCAGGTGGACCCTAATAAGCTTGCAGTCCAGGTTTATTCTGTTTGGGATTACAGTCAGCTTTGTCAATGTGAATGCAAGGCCCTTAGAATGATTAAGTACCAAGCCGAAGGGGCTTTAGTTTTATCCAATATTCTTGAATAAACTAGTATCGTGAACACTTTCCACTCATCCAAATCCCTCCCTTCCTTTTTAACTCATACCATTGCATTAACACCTTCCACTCATTACACTTCTTTCTTTAGGTTCTTAATGTTTGATTAGCACCTCTGTCTATCATGTGAGGAAACTAAAATGTAGAAAAAAAGCACTGCATCTATGTTGCAAGCCGAATTCATACAATTATAAACCTGCACCAATGATGCTGTGCATTTTGTGTATCTTATAATTTGTGATGTTGAACATTTTGTGGGTGTACAGTAGCCGAGGTATATGTTTTTCGTCAAACTCTTCGATTGTCTATCTTGTGGACATTGGACATCATTTCTGAGACACCGATTCATTATGCTGCATATATACCTGGTCTCTCTTCATCCACTTAATTCATCTATTCAATTTTTCAGTTTATGAGCATGTGTGCACTCAGTTATGCTTTTATGAGAGGTTTGATCCTTTGCTTCAAAACTAAAGTGGCTGTAACTCTGAAAGACAAAATTAGTCCAATGGAATTACTCTGACTTAGTGCAATTGAAACAATAATCTTGAAATCTTTTTTTGGTTATAATGTCCCTTGGCTCATTATTTCTCACCCTGGCTTGGAAATTTTAAATTTCAGCAGGGCTAAAAGTTCACATATTGCTGTTAAATTGACTTGCAGGGCTTGACCCTTTGTAACCACCTCTATTAAGGTTTCCTGATTATCAGTTGTAGAGGTAACAAAAGGGGAATTCCTTGTTTTGGGCCTATCAAATTATTTATCAAGACCAAAATAAGTGGTTAGCCTAAGGCTAAGGTTGAAGCTACAAATTCATACTTTATTTGATGCCTTGTCCAAGCCAATACTGGCTCTGGCTTGTTCAAGGGATTATTTTTATGAGTCCTTGCTTCTTCCTTACCTGGGTTTAATTGCAATGCTCCATCAATTATTTCTTTCTTTTCTTTTTGATTTTCTTTTCCAATGCTGGCTGCATGGGGATTGGTCTCAGTAGAAAGCTATGTACTACGGGTTTCATAAATGGAAGACCTTTCAGGATACAAACATTGATTAAAAAAAAAATTAACCTTGTTTAAAAAAAAATGATATACCAAAAAGCTGCCTAGAGATTGCAATTAGGGATCCTATCACATAGCAAAAGAGGACTGATTGCTCAAAACTACTGAGAGCAAACATCAAATTAAATACTTGGACAATTCTAAAACCATGAAAACGAAAATTTATTAAAGACATTTTTCCTTTATTAAAGGCTGCTTAGGAAGGAGGCACCTTAGATTAAGCAAATCCCCCAGAAATATGAAAATCGCTTAAAAGCCTGCAGGCACCAAAAACACTAGACTTTATTGAATTTAAATACCTGTAATGACTTATCATACTACCTTCACTCTGTTGAACTAGACAGAACTGCATGCAGAATTTACTCATTTAAAATCATTCCACAAAGCCTGGGAATTGTTTGTGGCATCTGGGCCAAACAGATGAGGCATGAGAACTGTATTCACCTTAAATTACCTTACATTGTGCCACTGCTCTCTTTGCTGATGACATTACTGTAATAGACCTACTTTTTTAAACATGTTCTGTCACTATTAGTCATTGGTTGTTGTTTCGACATAATTTGTTATCCTCTGCACATTGATGTCATTTTTATCTCATCTAAACGTTGAAACGACTCTTGGATTTGTCACTATATCCTTTCTTCTCATTCTCCATTGTTGGTTCTGTCATTTTTATCCTCTTTCAATTTTTGGGGAAGGTGACAAAATTGCCACTGGCAGTTTTATTACATCTTCTGGAAAATAAAATGGAAAGTCAGTGGAATTGAAATCTAGGCTCATGGGTGTACTAGAAGTGCTCGTCATGTCTCTATCCCTTTGTGAATGCTTCAAGTCATATTCCTTCTCAGGTCTATAAATCCAATGGTTTTTAATGTCATGAGGGGTTGTACAATTACCTGTAGGTCATACTTTGCTAAACATTGCCTATGATCTTGTTCAGCTGTCAGTGTGTTCATATCAGTCATTTTCAGTGCATTATTGAGTTGATTCATTGCTTGAGAGTGGTCAATATCCTTCTGATGGTCTCCTAGCAATTGATTACCTGACTTTGCCCTTGTAAGAGGTCTCTTTCTGAAGTTATTTGTGCAGGTGAGGTCAATTGGATGGTTCAGATCTATCTCATTGGGTTTTGTCTACTTTCTCGTCATATATCTGTGCTTAGTTTCTTTTACATACATTCTAGTCATTTTGTAGTTTCTTGTTACATCCAAGCTAGTGTGAAAGGTTAAGCATTACCACAGTACTGATTATTACGTCAAAATTTTATTATCTCATATATCATATATATTCATTTTTCATTACATGTTCAGTTTCCACAGGTAATTGTGTTATTTATTTTCATAGCTTGCTTACCAAGTGTTTGACAAAATTACTTTGTTTGAAGTTCATAGGTCTTTTTGATCCACTATAGGGGTAGGGTGAGCATAGTAGGGCTAACTATAGCTATAGTAGCAGGGTGGTTCCTTTGGTTAATAGAGCTAGGATGGTGATGAGTCCTCTCAATAAGGCGGCTCTGCCCTATACTATATATCTAGTTTGACTATAATTGAGTAGGATGTCCAACTACTAGTATAGTCCATGAGCTCAACACTTAATGAGCCTAGAAAGGCAGATTGTAGAACCAAACTATAGTGGCGTCTAGCAGGAGAAATAGTAGGGGGTGGACCTATCTATATTGGTGGGGATTGCCTATGGGGGTGGGCTCTTAGTCTTTCGATGCATTTCTCTTGCCTGATTAAGGTCTTATTTTCAACGCTAAGCAAGTAAGCATCATATCAGTCTTAGATTTGCTTCTGTTGAATCCATATAGCATGTTGCATCATTTAATAAGACCAAATAAACTTACATAAGCATCTGCAGGTCTAGGTATCAGTCCAAGATTGGTTTTAGACCATCCAATAAATCATCCATGGCTTGCATGCTTTCAAGTTTGCATTTAACATCTTTGAGATCATTTGTTTTAAGTCGGTATGTGGTTTGAGGGCATTTAAGGTTTGATTTTCAGCTTGTTAGACAATTTTAGGCATCATATTGTTCATACATTGTTTCCATTACACCCATGTTGCATTTCATATAATTGAGAAAAGTCTAGTTTTCTGTTCTCAGTCATAAATGTTGCATCCCTACAGAAATGTCAAAAGAAAACGAGTTTTTATTTGAATAGGGCACAATCTGTTGCGTCTTAAATCACAGAAATATTTATGTATTTAAACACTAAAACTTGTCATTATTCCTACAATCATGCCGTAGTAACATTCAAAGAGCAGAAAAGGCATTTTGGAGCAGGTTAAAACAGAGATTTAGTTGACAAAAATGAAGATGATAAGCTCCTAGAAGTGTAAGAAGACAGATCAGACTTAGGTGGCAAAAGAACATAAAAGAGGCACCTGATTAATAAAATTGCTTTAAAGAAAACTAATTGTAAAATAAATAGTAAAATATAAAAGCCTAATAATAGGCTCTTTTCCATCACCCATAAATAACCACTGCTGGAGTTGACAACTGCCCAGTTTGACTGGTGGTAAAAATAGCATGTTGCACATGAATGACTGTTCAGGTTTTAGAACATTTTTTGGTACTGAAATACAGTGGTTCATCTGGATCTTCCGAAGCATGGTGAGCCTTCTTGAAGAATACTGAAGCTTGATGAACCCCTTGGTAGATGATGAAATCCTAGCCAACGTGAATCCAATGAATACCCAGCCAATTTCAACTTGATGACTTGAAATTGGAACCTTTATCATAATAAATTCACTGATGCCAGTCAACACAAAACGCTACTTCTCTGATCCATTAACTCTGTGAGAGCCATTGCCAAGGGCTTTGACAAAGAAAGTCATGGAGAAACTTTGAGATTTGAATCTCAATTCTGCATCGCAAAAGATGAATCCTAGGCTGGAACAAATACAAACCCTCCATCAATGCTTGCCAAAAAACTGACTTGAAACCCTACTGTTTTAACTGTCCCAGGCAATGATAAATGCATGACAGTGGGAATAGGGACTGTGCTGAAGACGCTATGACTTCTGTCTTTGTAGTTTAAAAAAAATGGTGCTGCAAATCAGTTCAAAAACCTGTAAAAATATGGACGATTTGACCTGCTGCCGCTGGAGATGAATAACATGCACATATAAGCTTTGGAATCTCCCCTTCTATAGATGTTTTAACTTAGTTTTTTCCCTTAAAATTGACTGACTGCTGTAGGGTGGAACATTTGGTTGGCTTTTGCCACGCTTTTAGGTGTTTAAATGAGTTTTTGGTGTGCTAAACCCTTGGTTGGCAGCGAGAGTGATCTTTATAGGACACTGATTACTAATTGTAATATTTTTAATATTGAACAATGAATATCTATCATGACATTTGAGTTTGAAAAGTTGATATTAAATTAAAATGTATTTCAAATTTGTAATATTTATGGTAGTTTTGTTTAGTATATGCATGTTATGTGGTATTCTGAACCTAATTCCTGTGTTTAGATTGCAAATATGTGTATAGTTATGATTTTTTTAATATGTCTTTTGTATATAAATACGCAGAACGCACCAAGCCCCAAAACATTTTTGTTGTACTGGCATATTGCACCCACACGCCTGTACCCAATTCTGATTCAAATTTGGCAACTTAGACTTTAAACTTTAACCTATCTGAAAATGTTTTTTCTTTGCAGAAAGATATCAGTGCATGTAAAGAAGCTATATGCTTTCCCATTTCCGATAATTCCCTTAAGGAAATTAGTTTCATGATTTTTGCTATAACAAGAAAATAGTTGTCTTCTAATGAGTGAGAAGTAGATCTATGCAAGGATGCATATTATTGAAGTTTTCATAGGTACCATGGTGTTTTTGGGATGGGAATGGTAGGAGATGTGGGAATGCATTTCCAAGATGGTAGGAGATGGACAGCCTTTTAAATTATGGGGGAATATAGGAAATTCACCCCATTTAAGAGATAGAGAAAACAAAATTCGTAGAAGAATGGGATAAATTATATTACTGTTCACAGATGACCAAAAGTAGGTCAATGCGACTCAAAAGAACACGACAATATACAATAGAGAGTTCTAGGAAGAGAAACCTAGAAAAGTCCCACCAAGTGGAAGAACAAAGTTACAAAACAACAAGGGGGACCACCAAAACAGGTGGTCGAGAAATAGGTACAATAGCTAAGAAAGGGGAACAAGAACCCTGAAGAGCAAAGAGCAGCCACAAAGGAAAATTGAAGAACATCAAGTATCACTGCTTGGACTAGAAATGGTGAAGTTGCTAGTGCTGTCGTTGATCACTATGAAGGGACCGATACAAGATTTGATAATGCTTATTAGGGAGTGCCAAGGGCTGGGAGGGGTACTCCCTCTAGGGTCACACCTAACATCCAATGCTGAAGTAACTCCTATAGTAGTGAAAAAGCTTTTAATAAATTAATATGCATCTGTCCCTACGACTAGAGAGGTGGCTGAAGAGGAGTAGATCTTTGTCAATGAGAGGAAGCTGGGATGCATTGTTGGGAAGAAAGAAGACCATGACATTGAGGGGGGACATGTTGAGGCAAAAGCTATGAGAGACCCTGTTTCATTGGTCTAACTGTGTTTATGAGAGTAGTAGTGGTATCCAAAGTCCATTTAGGTCTATCAGTCTCTTAAATGTGCTGAAAGGAGGTGACTGATCTGGTGGCTCTAGAATCTTGACAAACCACATGTAACTCTCAAAGATAAAGAGAAAATGCCACTAGTCCGAATCTTAATGAAAGTAGAGAGATTGTTTCCTGAGTCATGGTAGAGGTACTAATATCTTCCTTGGATTTCATAATAAATGGAACAGCTGAAAATGAATTGCTCTTCTGTCTCAACCTCTTGGAGGGAGCAAAGATGGCAGATCCAGTCAAGGTGAGGAATATGGTGATTTATCTCAACTATTTTGAAAATTGTGTAAAATTGAATTTTGTTGGGGCATTTGTGGGCAACATAAGTATTGTTGGAGTTGAAGGTGGTTTTGCTCTTATAGATTCTAAAGAGATTGTTGTATATGTAGGGCCTTTATTTTAAGGGATTAGAACCAATAATGAAGTTGAGTTGGAAGCTTTTGTGATAGATTGGTGGCAGCGTTTTCTCAATATTTGAAACAGCTGATTGTGGAGGGGGATTTTGTGCTAGTGATAAACACCCTTAAAAAAGGTAGGAGTCCAAAATGGAGACTTAAACACTATGTGGATGAGGTTTTAGGTATTGGTCAAGAATTTGAGAATTTAAGCTTTTAGTACTATAGGAGAAATTTGAACTCATCAGTAAATTATTTAGTGAATACTAGAGTGGATCGAGAGCCAATTGCAACTATGTACAACCATTTCTCAAACTCTTTGGTGGATTTAGAGTGGCATTTAAACTTTTAGTCTCCTTGAATTGCAGCTTAGATAATTTATTGAGCTTGAAGGATTTTGGATATAGTTTGTGTGAAGGACCGGCCTTTTCTTATTTAAGGGATTGCTAAATTCCTTTGCTTTCATTGTATAAAGTATCCCTTGCTACTTATATTATAGTTTGTCATCAAATATTAGAGATTTAGAAATGGTGGTAGGCATACTCCTCCTTATTTACTTTCCCATGTGTGAAAATTTGCTTCCTTTGTGCGATGTTGGGTGTTTCACTAATGTGTGTTGAGTGCTTCTTTTATAAGGATTGGCATTTAGTATTTTTGGCATAGTTTTGGTGGTGGTGGTTTGCAAGTGCTTGCAATATTTGGTGCTAGTGGAGCATTGTAGGCTTTGCTCATGTTGCATCAGGGTTCATTAAGGAAGTCTTGGGAGAAGATGGTTTAGACATGGTGGGTGCTCATAGGTCAAGGCTAGTATTTGGAAGGATTTTATGAATAACCTGGCATCCTTGGTACCGTCGATTGAGTAGAAGCTATGGGTCTTGAAACTTATTCCAAATTATTTTGTGGGCTTTTCATAGGCCCAAATTGGCATTTAGAAAATCATGTGGTGGAGCAAGGAGTGAGCTTTGATGGTCCATTGCCACCATCACCTATGTTATTGAAGAATGAGGTAGAAGATGAGCACACAATGGAAATGCAAAAAGAATTGAAGGTGTTGAGGGTGTATTGTGTGGACGTGGGTAAGTTGCTTGTAGGAATGAGGGTTACCCATAACAATGGCAATCTTGAAGTGGCCAATGATTATATTGCTCCAGTCCTCTCTGGTGATTTTGTGCATCTTGCTAGGAAAAGGGCTTAAGTCTTATGAAGGGTCTTCTTTCCCTCTTTGGATCTTGGGTGGAATGGGAACATGTAAGGCTTGAATGTATTATAGGTTGGGATTGATGGTGAATGGGTGATGCTCAGCAGCCTCTAGTAGGAAATTGGGGTGTGTGTATAGTTGAGAGTTTATATAGATTGCTGGTTTTTTGGCATGGTGGTATTGGTGTATTGGGAGTAGGCATGATGTATGGTTTATGCAGTGTGTTGGGTGGCAGCTCAGCATCCTTTGTTTTGGTGTCTTTGAGTATGCAGTGTTTTTGTTTAGTAATGCTTTTTTATAAAGTATTTTTGGGTGCAGACCCTTATAGATTCCCCTTCTAATACACACACACACACATATACATATATATAAACTTTAAAATGCTTATGTTATTAGGCGTTAATCATATTCCTTATTGAACTATGTTACATAACATCAGAGTTGACAATGCAACAAAATTTCTTTGCCAATAAGCATATATAAAAGTACAACAAAAGGCCCAAAGGAAAATCTACAAAATAACAAAAAAATGTTGAAAAATATTGCAACTAGTCCTGCTGCACCTGATCTTTGTCTGGAAATTCTGCATCAAAATTAGAGTACTATCCTGGGAATTTTGAAAAAGATCTAGGAAAGATTTTAAATTAAGCAATATTTTGAGATGGTAGGACAAAGCAGAGTGTGCCATTTATTTTGAACCTTTAGTTAGGTGTATGTCTTTGTGATCTTTCAATATGCTCCAAAGAGTCACTTGTATACTGTGAACTTTGACATTTTGTTTCTTGCATCATATATATCACAGTAGCAAAAAGCTTTCTTAGGATTAATCAACAAACCAACAGATAAGGATTTTTTTCAATTAATTAGGAAAAAAATTGGTTTAGGGAAAAAAAATCAGAAAAGATTGCTGCAGAAATCAAGAAAAAAGCCCAGAAAAATAGAAACAAATTGTGATTTTTTTATTGAAAAAATCAGCACAGGCACCAATCCATGATAAATTGCTATTTCCAATTTTAGTAATTTTGAATATTTAATGTTTTGGCGCTTGCTATTTATGTTAAAAAAATTATAATTCTAATTAAATTAAGGATTCAAATCTGCAATCTTGAACTCAGATATGAATTCTGATTTTTATCGACTAAAATTTATAATTCACTTTCAATATATTAAAGTGTATTATATTCTATGGAGATGAAACGAGAACAGTAGTATGAATGAAAGGGAATGCTAATTTTGCAGACAATTCAAATTTCTTGATGAAGCACATGCTTTTATATTTTTTTGCATTAATTGGACCATAAAATGACAATGTAAAATGGCTGTTTAAGCCATCCTATCAGCATTGAATGCAAATGCCAGTAACTATACCTTGCAACATAGTTTTCCTTGTTTATAAATTCCAAACTTTGTGAAATTGCTGTACCACACCTAATTTTGATATTTCCTGAAGGAGGCTTTCTTTCATTAGTCAATAACAGGATATTAAATCATCATAGAGTACTTTAGGGGAGAGGGGCCAGTAGTTGTTAAGGCTAACTTTGTGACCATGTAGCGGTTACATGGAATTTCGTATGATTTCCATTTTTTTAAGAAATATGATATGAACTCTTATCTATCTACAACTAAGGTCTGGAGGTGTGACTCATCATGCAACTTCCCGCATCAGCATGTCTATGTAGAAGTGTCCTTAAAATAAAGTTTTAAAGAGTTGACCAAAACTTAACCATGGAATCTCTAATAGTTGAACCAAAAAATATCATCTATTGTTAGAACAACATCATATTCTTATTTAAAATATAACTTACATGTAACCTTAATGATCTCAATACTTTTAGTAACCATAAATCTTGTTATCTTTAACCTTTATATCCAACATAAATGACCTAATATTTGAATAAAAAATATTAGTTATTGTTATAAAAACACCATATTCGTATTTAAAATTCAACTTATATTCAACTTTAAATGATCATAAAATAGTTTACCAATCTTTTACATTTCATGATAAAATACAAGGTATTTACTGTACTCAACTGTTACATTTGTCATAGGACAAACATATAATATAAAGTAATCCAATGCATGTACATTGCCATCCTAGTAGTTGTGCACATAAGAACATTATTTTCCCACATAAGAGAAATACTTGTTCACATGAGCACGTTATTTTATACATGACACGGTTATATCAGACAATTATGATATTTTATATAAAGCAGAAAAGTATTTATTACACTTGCTAATGAATGTATTAATGATTTTCTAATATGACATTTTTAAGTTCTCACGTGTTCATGTAAGGTTCCATCTTGACAAACAATTGGTCATTTGTTAATTTACATGTAGAATAAATATTAACAATATAATAATATAAATATGTTGCAAGACTAAATCCCATAACCACAAGTACTATACCAACAATAGGAGCCCACTCAACTATGGGCCCCTCTCCCCTAGATGTCCATAATGAATATTATTGAATACCACATATCTCAGGTGAAAGGAAGATTTCATTACGTTAATTAGGTCCAAAAGAACATAAATGTATTAAACCTTGTTGCCCTAAATGCTATTGTCTCCCTCTTATTTGTCCAAATAAATTATTTAGTTCTATCGTGTCTAACTTTCCTTAAGCCCAATTTACCTTAATTTTTTTTTAGGAGGGAGGGGATTTAGAAAGGGGGAGGGAGAGAGGTACCTGAGCTGGTCTTCTCTGGGACTATAGTGAACACCCATAGACATTGTCTGTCATTCTGGAAGTGACTAGATGCCCCCTGCAATCCCCTGCTTCTTTGAGCCATTTCCAGATTATTTCTGGTCCAACCAAGGGCCTGAAGATATTTCCAAGACATCTCCGTGTCCCCAAAATGTGACTGAGTTTTTCTCATTTCCAAGAAGTTCTTGGAAGCAAATTGAATTCTAGATTTTCAATAATATCTGTCAGAAAGTATTCTGTTTTCTAGTAAGTGCGAAGCAATACCAGGTTTGGTACAATTTTTTCCTCAAATAACTCTAGAAACTAGCTTTAGAATTATGCGCTCTATTTATATACTGGAAATGTGTTTATTTCCATTGAAATGAAATCTATTTAAAATCACTTCAAGTCATGTTAACTGTCATTTTCTGAAATTAATTAGATTAATTTCTTAATTGGGTTTTTAACTTCAGAAAATAATTAAATTTAGCTGCTCTCACGTATAAGAAATTTGATTGCTAATGTAATGTAAAGTAGCAAACTGACTGAATTAGGATGTACCTTTGTTCATTTACTAGTGAGAAAGCTGATAAGAACCTAGTATAAACATTGCAAGTATTCCAAATCATAGACTGCCATATTCATAGTACAATAAACCCTCGAGACAGTGCAACACCATATAATAGCCAATTCAAAGGGGAGAATCCTCTCGATATAGCATAAACTCTAATTACAGTATCCAAGATGCTTTACACTTGGAAATTGATTACAATATAAAGGGTCTTGCTAATAAAACTCCTAATATCCCATGCATGTGGGATAAACACCTGTATTCTAATTAACAAGTGGAATGCCTTACAAAGCATATGCACCTACACCTATGTTCATTAGAAAGAATATCATATCAGACTTCTAGGTACATCAAAAAAATGGTGTTTTCCTACCTTTTAGTCACTGGAAATGACCTTAATAAGAGGTCATTAAAATATATGATGACATATTTGGTACTTCTAGATTCAAGAGTGAGGCACTATTTGTCTGCAAGTCTCTGAACCCTTAATATTTCCTTTGAGACTTATTTTAATTTTTACTAGGATTGATGCATCTGATTTTACTAATCTCAAGATGAAATCCATGAGTAGTCATTACACAATGATAATTTCCTTGTTTATGTTGATAATGATTACAAATAAAGGGGATCTACTTGCACGCAAAAACCTTTAACTTAGAACAGGCTAGACTAAATAGGAATAATGAAGATTTTTCATTACTGTAATGACTATTCATGGAGCTCATCTTGTGAAACGCATGGGTAAAATCCCATAAAAAATTGGAATAGTTGAAAATGTTCATGAAAGTTTTCACTTAGTAAAGAATTATTATTACTTGTTTTACTTGATTTTTAACTAAGATGTTGTATATGCAGCTGATGCACTTATCTCTACCGGCTTGGCTGATCTTGGCTATGTATATGTTAATATTGGTAAGATCTATTTGCAAATAATTTTTCTGTCTACTGCGAAAGCTTTCTCATTATTATTTCAATGTATGGGAAAATAATATACCCTAATCTTGTTGTCAAATGTTTATACAGATGATTGTTGGTCTTCAGTGACACGCAATTTAAAGGTTTGGATATTTTTGAAGCTCTGTGTAATAAAACTGAAGTAGTTTGAAAACCTGCAGAAAATATTTTCTATTATGTAGATCTATGTTCTATGATCAGTTCTTATTTTTCTGAAATATAGTACAAATTTGAAAGGATCTTGTAAAGTAATTATTCTTTCATTCTGAAATATTACAAACTGAAAGGTATTGCGTACTGGCCACAGGTAGAATTTTAGTTTTAACTACTAAAGCATGTTCATCCACTAATAAACTGTCCATTATCGCTCAGAATATGACTCAGTGTTGAGATTACATGGAATAGTTGAAAGATCTTTTCAGTTACTATTAGGATACAATTATAGCAGCCATGTTTGTAGAAGCATGAGATATGAATGGCTCAAAAAATCATGAAATACATTTACTCTTGGAAAAGAAAAACAAGAATAAAAATGACATTGAACTTTTTGAAGTATATATGCTAAAACTATCAAAACTTTAATGTCTTTGAAAGGGCAACATGGAGAAAATTATTAATAATTGGTGATGACTAGTACTCCTTACTGTCAAGCTATATTTGGAAGGGCATTATTAGTTATGAATCTATTCAGTTCTTCCATCAATTTTGTTCATGCATGTAATATAATTGTGAGAGGGTTAAAAAAATGACCATTTTAACCCTGAAAATACTAGATATGAGCATTTTCCCATCCATCTTTGTTTTTGGCTGCTATTACTACAATGCTGGAATCACTTAAGGAAATCTTTTATGCATCGACATGCAATCAATGAATATCCACTATGATAAAACTGCCTATAAAATAGTATAAAACAAAGATATGGAATCAATTTTGAAGTTAATAGTGTCCCAGCCATAGTTGGCAGACTCAGACTCAGCAAAAACTGGATAGACCCAAAATTTGTGACTCGACAAAGACTTAGGTAAAACTCGGCAATAATAAGTGGCTCGCCACTTTTCGCTTAAAAAAAAAAACTCAACAACTTAAAAAACTGCTCAAATTTCTTTAAAAACACATCTTTATGCAAAATTCAATGACAAAATGTATCCAATGAGTCCATAAATGAGTACATAAGTGTTTTCTATTAAATTTGATTCATTTGAATACAAATTGAGTACAAAAGTGCATCATTGTGCAAAATCTTGATACAATAGTTAGGTAGATGCTTTATGTATTTATGATGACCGCCTCTAAAAATTATCATCATAATTCATAAATTGCCTATTGCAACATTTTATATCTTTATTTTCCTTAGTCTAGTGAAAACTTGGGGAGAGGTTCTAATCCTTGCACTTTGTTGTAGAAGGTTGTGTTTGTGGCTCAATAACTAGTGGGGGCTTGAGAGAGGAGACTCAAATGGGGTTGAGTGGTAGTGCTCCTCATGGGGGTCATGGGGCAGCGTCCCTCGTGGGGGTTTGGGGACAATGCTCCCAACGGGGTTGAGGGGCAAGGTCTAGGGGCAATGTCCCTCGTGCATTCCTTGTTGCGATATAGGGTGGGGTTAAGGGGCAAATGCCTCACCACCAAGCCCAAATTAAGGCCTTTGAAACCACACAAAACTTCATGTCGCACATTATTTTCATAATTTTATCATTCAAGGGAGAATTAGGTATTTGGCACATTTTTGTGAAGAATATTTGCTCAAGTGATGTGTGAGGAAGTGTCAGGGGCGTTCATGCATTTATAAGGAAAAATCTTGACTTTTTTGCATTTTTTTTACTTGTTTCACATTTTTAATGCATTGGGTGAGTTTTTTTTATCAGACTCACCGAGTTTTTGGCGATTATTTGCCAAAAAATGGCGAGTACTTGCCAAAAACTTAGTGAGTCAAACTAGCGAGTAACTCGGTAAGGCAAAAAAATGGTGAGTACTTGTCAAGTCTGCCAACTATGGTCCTACTCCTAACAATCTACATTACGCTATGAACATAGATTCTTCCTTCATAGGTAGAAGATTATTTTTCAAAACAAAGGTAGAGGTAAATTTTTAGTTCACGACTGAGCCAATGCTAACTTGTTATACAAATCCCTTGTTGTGGAAACAAGGGGACTTTTTTCTTAACCTTATATATATATATATATATAATGTTTCAAAATTTCTAGTCTCTAGGTTTCTACATGATCACCAAGCTTTGGAGCACTTTGGCCTTTCCAGTCCACCTACACCAAGATACAAAGTTACAATTTTTTTTTAAGATAATGAAGAACAAACCAAGAAATTGGGTTAAAAAAATTCAAACAATATTTCAAATAAATGCTACATTCAAAATTTAAATAAAAAGGAATAGCCTGTCTAGCATCATTTATTTATGAGTGTGAATAGGGTTGCATGAATTGTGGTATATGTCAACAAAAGAATGTAGAGAAATCCTTGTTTGAAGTCTATATATTTGGAATGTTCAAGAGTTTGACAGGTGTTTACAAAATTACATAAGATTTGGCTACAAGGAGTTAACAAATCAATTTTAGGTAAAGGACAAGAATCCACAATGTTTGTACTTAATAAGAAAGTAATAGTCCTAGATAGAAGGGGATTGTTATATTAAGATTGATTAACGAATAAATGATTATCTTGGATATTAACAAATTTATTGTGAATGACTTATATCAATAATAGGAGACTAAAATTTCAATGAGAGCTAGTAGAAGTTGTTTATCTAAAGGACAACAATTTTAGGTCATTTTCTAAACATTTTTTATAGTTAAACAAGGAATTATATTGGGGACCTTCAGCCAAGAAAATTGTTCCTCTAGGCATAATGCCTAGATATGTGGCTTGAGCTGCAATATAAAATTGCTTCAAATAGTGTAACCAAAAAACAAAATAACAAAAGACAAAATGAAACTACTATGAGACAACAAGAGAGAAAATAAGAAACCTCAAAAATAAGGAAACTAGGTGAGATAATAGCTCTAGGGCCTCAAGGATTGACATCACACTCTATTGGAGAACCTCATCCCAAGTTAGTGTTGGGCCCAATTGCTATCTTGTTGTCCAACATTGTAACCTATTGTTTGACACCTCCAATGACCATCACAACTTTCTCAAAGGACCATCTTATGTTTGTTACCATTCCATTACAAATACTAGCTCTTGCTTTAGCCACAACCACAAATGAGTTTGCCTTCCTCTGCCAAGACCATGCCCATGATCACCATACCCCTTTGAAGCACTACCTCTAGGAATTGACAATCCATTTGGATATATTAGAGATTTTTTTCTTTTAGAAAATCTAACAACTCCTATTGCCTCCACATCCACTCTAAGACATCATCCTGAATAAAGAAAAAGTAATGGATTTTCCAAGCAAACTTTTCATCGGGCATCAATCACTTTAGGTTTGGCAAGGGCCTAATGGGCCCTTTAAGTAGCTTTTACAAGTCCACTTTCTCCTTGTGCATAGGTGAAGAGTCAAACACATATAAATTAGAAGTTTGAGGAGGCAAAGAACTTCTCAATCACTGCAATTTCTAAACAGCAGAATTGCCAACTAGGAGATGCATGCTAGCTTTGTCCACATCCATTAGCTTGGATTTATAAAAATCTATTAATGCCTAGTAACGGATTTTTAGGGTTTCATTTGTTCTTTTCACCCTAAGTGAATATCTTGAATTAAATTCGTTTTCTTCAATTTAGTAGATAGGACATTCTCACTCTTTATGCAAAGATTGTAGATGAGCCAACAAATGAAGGTAACAAATAATGAACTTCCTCTATCATATATAATTGACCCAATTGGACATGGAGGTAGATGGGTCGCATCTTGAGGAATATCTATCCATGGCCATGGATGACACCTTTGCACTGCCAAATGGTCAAATTGTGCTTTCCAGGAGGAGTCCATGAATTATAATGTAATGCTTGGGTTGTTGGAGGAATTTTCAACAGGATAGGCTATGGAAGAATTTTTTGTGCACTTGCCCCAAATTTCTAATGAGATGCCAACAAAAAAGGAGTCTATGTTCTCGAAGGAAATCATGAAATTGGAAACACTCCCATACATGTTATAGATAACATATCTTGTATTAGTTATGCTGTACTTTTTGGCTATTTCCAATAGATATGCTAATGCTTTCTCAGCTTGTGGAAGTTATGAGGAAATAGTTTTGGTAGTTTTTGACTGTTGTAGTCACTTGGCAATTGTTGGGGAGTTTGTATAGAAATTTTGAGTTAGGGAAAGGGTTTGCATGTTGGAATTGTTCCCTTATTCTATTTTTTTGTGTAAGAGCATACATGAAATGAATAAAAGCAATTGTGATATTATTCTATAACTCTATTGATATCTGGCATAAATCATTTATTTGTATTTAATCAATTTTTTCTACAATAGATAGCTGTTTATCAATTGAGTAGTAAACATTTGGCATTTTCCTTTAAGAAGTTAGGTAGAACAAAAGATGGCCACACAAATGGGACAGCTAGTGGAAGAACTAGTGGAATCCAATCAACAAAGAGAAGACCTTATAGTAGATTTGGTCTATTTGTGGAACATATTTGTAAAAGAATATATACGAAAAGAAGGTGAAAGAAGACAAGTTCCATAGGAGGCAATCTGGAACAATACACTTCTTAATCGTCTTCCTAGATTCCTCGCACAAGATTTTATAATACTACAATATTTGCATGCTGAATGAGACTGTGAAGCACACAAACAACAAGTAAGACAACATTGTGAGAATGTAATATCTAACCCCCAATTTTTTTTCTTACTTTCTTCCCAAGTTTAATAGATGTACATTTTGACAAACAATTCACATGCATTCCATTTTGAAAACATAAATTGTTATAGCTCAAATAAATAACTTCATTAAAGTTTTCATAGTAAACAGATTGACCAACTTTTTTAAAAATCTGTTAATAGTTGTTCACAAATTTGAATACTACATATTATTAATAGCGCTTATAGCTGGTTCATTTGATGCACACAGAAAAATGCTATTAATTCTAGACTAAAAGATTAAATATAAATTTCCTGACTTGTTATTTTTATTAAAGTATTATTGTAATATTTAATGGTCATCTTAGCTTTTAGTTAGTCGTTAGTTTACTTTCAGTTAACTTAGTTTGCTTTAGTTAGCTTTTAGTAACATTTTGTTTATGCTTTAGTTCTCTTTAGTTCACGACTGTTTCTTTTTAGAAACATCGTCTTGTAATTTATTATAAAAGGATTATTCCTCTCCTCAGTTTAATATATGATTACATCAATTAATTATCATTTCATGGTATCAGAACTTAGGCTCAATCTTTTTTGGTGAATTTTTTAGCAATAAAAATTCGTGTTTTCCTAAAGAATTTTTTAAATTTCATAGATGTTTTTGTTTGACTTTTTAAAAAAATTGAATGTTAAAGGTTTTACTTGAAAATTTTTGAGAATTTTATCGGAAGTTTTTGTTTGATTTTTTAATAAAAATTGTGAAGGTTTCTTGCTTAAAAAATTGCAGATTTTTTTGAGCAAATATTTGTGGGCATTTACCTAAAAAATTTCAAGGGTTTTACAGAAGAAGATTGGAAGGTTTTTACCTGAAAAAAATCGTGGATTTTTTTAGAAGATTTTCAGAGGGTTTTAGAGAAATTGTACGTTGTTTAGCAAAATTGCGTACAAGAATTTCTTGGGTTTTGGCATCTTCAAAAAATCGCGCGAGTATTTCTGCGGATCTGTGTCACATTTTTTTGGAGTGATGGGTTTGTGAGGGAGTGTTTCCTGGCGCGCGTGACCTCCTTGTGACGGCTTTGCGTTTTTTGTGTAAGAAAAATATCCTACGAGGGTTTTCTACAAGTTGCATCCAGTTTAAAATTATTTTTTGGGCGTTTGTGTTGGGTTTGTTGGTCTTCAAAAATCGTGCTCTTCTTTTCATGATCTAGGTGTTTTTTTTGCCAAGTCGTGAGTTATATCTGCAGTTCGTGGGCATTATCCTATTTTTTTGAGAGAATTTTTGGAGGGTTTGTACTCTAGCTTTTTGACAAGATTTTTTTGAGAAAAATAAAAATTTGTGAAAAGAGTTTTTTTTCTTTTTCTAAATATTGTTTTGCTCTAATTCTATTGCGACTACAATTTTCATCATAATTTGTGCAACTTTTTTTTGAAGATTTTCTTCTGAAAAAAATTGTGCTAGAGAATTTCGAAAGATTTGAAGAGTTTTTGAAAATTTTTCTCAAAAACATTTTGCATTTTTTGCTGCTTAGGGTTTCTAGGCGAAGTCCAAGTTTTCTGACAGATTTTTTGAAATTCATGCAACACGGTTTTTGAAGATTTTTGTTTGAAAGATTTTGCTCTTTTTTGCTGCCTAGGGTGAAGTTTGAATTTTTGGTGATATTTTGAAACAAAATCATGATTTTTTGAGTCTCTATTTTGATGATTTTTTAAAAACTTGTGGGAGTTGTTCCAGCTGATCACATACTTTACCTCGTTTTTTCGTGCTTTTGGGAAACGGGAGGGATGGCGTCTTTGACCAACATCATGTTGGAAAGTACCCAGAGGTTCAATGGGAAAAGTTATAATACTTGGAAGCAGAGGAAGCTCATAGTTTTCGAGTGCTGGTGTCTAGATTTGATTGTTTTGCATAGGAAAGGACCAGTAACCGTGAGGGGATTATGCTTGTCCAGCTATCAGTCATCGATGATATGTTTCCAGAAGATCATGGATAAACTTAGTTTAAGTTAGTAGAATGACCATTAAGGGAGGGTATTAAAGTATTATTGTAATAGTTAATGGTCATCTTAGCTTTTAGTTAGTCGGTAGTTTACTTTCAGTTAACTTAGTTTGCTTTAGTTAGCTTTTAGTAACTTTTTGTTTCTGCTTTAGTTCTCTTTAGTTCACAACTGTTTCCTTTTAGAAACATCGTCTTGTAATTTATTATTAAAGGAGTATGCCTCACCTCGGTTTAATATACGACTACATCAATTAACTCCAACACTCCCTTAGTGGTATGGTACCTTCTATAGTTTCTTGAAAATTGTAAGGCAATATATCATTTTATACAATAGCATAATAGTGGTATGACACCGCCTTCCTAAACAACAGATTGTACAACTTTAATTTACTATGGCAACTTCCTTTAAAGTGTACGACGAAGGTAAATGGTACGAGGACATAAGTAATTTAAATTATGGAATTTTTTTGTTTGTATGGTAGGCAAGCAAGCTTGTCTCTTTTTTTCCTTCCTACCCATGTCGTCTTTCTTGACTTCCAAACACTCTTCAACTTCTTTAAAGAGGCATTTGAATAGTCAAACAAACATTATTAAATGGCAATCCTCCTCAATACTTCCATATGGACTTTGCAAGCAAACTATTAAGAGGTACAAAAGTTTTACGGAACCAAGCTATACAAACTTGTATGGAAATCACAAGTCAAGTGTAAAGTGCGATTATCTTTAGTGTAGTGCTGGCAATTTAAAACACTTTGATTAATGACTCCTTACCAAGCATGACTCCTCAAGCCATTGTTTAAAATGTTTCTTTGCATTCAAATATCTGTACAGTCGACTTGCACCCCAAAATGTACAGCCAACCATTAAATTGAAACCATCTAATATTAATACCAAAGAAGGTCTACCATTTTTTTGCAATTTCCAAACACTATCAATTTCTATATTTCACTCAAACCCCAAATTTCACAGATACTCCAATATTAAATTATCTTAAATTAACTCTAGCAAAGCCTTCGAATGAGACTATCAACAATCACCTAGGAAGTATTTTCCAACTTTGAAGATGATATTCTCCATGAAGGTGAGCGTCTTCACAAAGTTTTGGAAACACTCTAGCAACATAACTCTCCTTTTTCCCAAAAATTCCAGCCTACTAAAAATTGTGCCCAAAAATTGCTTTTCTTTTCCCATTTGTAACTCCCACCCCTTTCTTGAAATTCTCCATTTTTTTTAATTTTAATTCTTATGTCTCCTCTTTTTGATTCCCAGCATTCAAAATATTAAATTAACTCCCTTTTTAAAACATCATCTTATGTCTCCCCTTTTAATCTTATTTTAATAAACACGAAGTTAAACATTAAATTTAACTTAAAAAAACATTATTGTTTAATTAAAATAATATAATTTTGACTACACCTCAAGAGAGGACATTATAGAGAACAAAAGCTAGTGGGAAGAAGAGGAAAGAAGTATAGACTAGTGTTACAATTCTCAAAATTAATACCCTTCTACCCAAATAAAAATAGGAAGAGATCACAAAGAGGTCAAGGAATAGAGCTAGAGGTGAGATGATCTCTAAGGATTGTAGAACAAAGAGAGAAGAAGAGATGACTATGAGAAGAAATTGAAGAAACCCTAGTCATACAAATCCAAAGTCAAAGCCTATCCCTAGAAAGAAGTCAAAGTTGAAGCATGAGTCAGAGTCATAGTAGTAAAAATAAATATCAAAATATTCTCACTACAAAGAAGTATAGAAAGGTAGTATGGGAGGAGATACCAAGGCACTTACTGCTACTAAACAACGTGTGGATCAATCTTCTTGTAATGTCCCCTTCTTAGTAGCCACTCAAGGTGATCACTTAGCCTTTTTAATTCCCGGAGGCTAAAAGTGAAATTAAGGGAATCCTTTACTTAAATATTTAGTATTGTTTGGCGTCAAGTTAATTTTATAAGGTGATATTAAGTAATTAATAAAGTAATGTTTTAAAAGTGACTTAAGTGAAATATTTTAAATGGACTTTATAAAGTCACTTTTATTTGTGAGCAGGAAATTAAGTGGGAAATATAAAAAGCGGAAAAAGGGTCATTTCTCACATTCTGAATATTATTTTCACACATCAACTTTGGAGAGCCTTTGAAGGTTTTCGTTTGAGGGTTTTGGAAACCCTACTGTTTCAGTTTTGGTTCTGAAACCATCAACCCTAGCTAAAAGTTATCAAGGGAGTTACTTAGGCTTACTATTGGAATTTATCTGCTGTTTGGAGCATACATTTTAGTGGCGAAATAGAGGAAATCGACTTCTTCACCTGGAGATTGTGTAGGGACAAATTGAAGAGCTCAGGTCTAGAAGTGAAATGTTTAGTGAGGCTGTTGTGCATCATCTCTCAGTTCCTCATCAAATATCTCTGAATAGAAAGGACGTGTTCATAAAATCCTCAGTGCCGCATTTCAGACAAAGATAGGAGAGTCGATATGGAGACTGATGTATTTTGAAGCTAAGGGAGGGATGAGTTTCTTACAGTCTAAGGCGCAACCAATAACAAGTTAGAGAAGAGTCATTTTGCCTTTAGGAACCAAGGCGAATTAGTAAGGAGGTGAAACGTGGTCTTTTAAAGGGTTGCCTGCCTAGTCCAAAGCAAAACGTGACCATTGGAGACTAAAACGCGAGGTTTGTGAGCATGCTGGGCTCCAAACTAGGTTAGGGAAATCATCTTCATGTTTGAACAACTATTTTCATTGTCATATTATGCATTCAACTTGGCACGAGAGTAGCCTATATGTGATTGTTGTAATCTGAAACTTTCACTGTTTCTGGTTGACTAGTTGGTCCTCATATACTCTTTGTATTAGTGGGTGGTTAGTGACTGTATCCAGATTTATTGAGGATGTGTTTCAGTCCATGTTGAACTCAGAAATTGCATTATTTATCACTGCTGTATTTTGTGCTTTGCTAGGCATTGCAATTGCTCTGTGTGTTCTTAGTGAGATTTAAGAAATTATTATTGTTAGTCATAGTTTGCTTAATGATATTGTAATGTGATGCTGATACTGAAATATAATAAGAGCAAGTGGAGTTCTAAATTTATAAGGCATTATCTCCATGCATTGCAATCTCTTACTTGATTGACGAAGTTAAAAAAAGGTGAAATATAGAAAAATCTTATTTCCTGGGAAGGAACTTTACAATGGTATTAGAGTTAGCTTCTTACCATCCTGTGTAAAAATCAAGAAATCAGAAATTAAAATCAGAAGTTTTTAGTTGCATGCAATGTTATGAATCTAGACAATCAAGCTTACATCACATACAGAAGAAGAAGAGCAAGAGAAGTTGGTTTTGATCCGTTTGCCACAGATTCTTCATCTGAAGAGGAAATTATGGGAGAGAGACATGACATGGGAGACAGGCGTGATATTCTTGAAGGTAGCACATATCAGATTCTTAATGACCTGGCTACAAGCCAACAGTAAGTGGTTTCGCTCCTTAATCATCTTGTGAATGGTAGAAACAATGAGGCCAACAATGGCCATAATGGTAACAATGGAAACAATGGAACCAATGGGCACAACAGAGGTAATGGGAATGATGGAAATAATGTAGAGGAAAGTAATATTCACATTCTGGCACACAGTCATGCTAGGTCAGCTAGTCGGGTAACACCTAGATCCTTATGCCTCAATTCTTGGGAGGTCAACCAGCTGATAATCAGGGGCAGCGGGCACAAGGAGAGGGTTTTTAGATTACCTGAGAAAGTATAGGTCTTTGGGGGATGAATTCCATGCTGTTATGACATTGCAAGACTTTGTGCTATTAAGTACAAAAATAGGCCTAGAGACAACAACAGGGGACCCTAGAATTAGGATTTGAAACGCAAAGTTGGAAAACTTTCTATTCCCTCCTTCGATGGTTCCAAGAAGTGCACAGCCAGAGCTTGGGTGCAAAAGTTGGATACCTATTTTCAGCTTAATCCTATGTTGGAGACAAAAGTGATTAAATATGCTACGTTACACTTGGAGGGTGAGGCACATGAGTGGTGGTACCACAGACTTGTCACTTTGGGTCATGCTAGCATCACCTCTTATCTGGACTTTACGTAGAGATTGATGGACAAATTCGATCAGAAGGATCTAGAGTTGCATTTTAGGGAGTTGGCTCAACTTAGATAGAGTGGCACAGTGGATGCCTACATTGTTGAGTTCTAGAGATTGGCAGTTATGGTCACAAATATTTTAGAGTAGAGGCTGGTCATGTTGTTCATTGAGGGTCTTTAAGAGCCACTTCGTGGTTGGATTAAGCCTTTTAAATCCGAGTCACTACAGGATGCCATTATTTGAGCTTGGGACATGGAGCACTCAACACTTAAAAAAAATTCCCATCCAAACCATTCAACCAACAAAAGAACTAGGACAATAAACCTTTTTAGAAAGAGTGGCCTAAAAGGAGTAAAACGGAAGAGGAATAACGTAGGGAATGCAGACGGAAACAAATTTGCTATCATTGCAAGGAGCACTGAGAACCAGGTCACTGTTGTTTGGGACCTGGGTAAGGGAAAGGTCCACTTTATTGAGGTTGTATCAGATGATGAGGACGAGGGTGACGTTGGACAGGCATAGGGCAGTGAGGACATAGTTCTGATGATGAGCAGCCACAGGTGGAAACTAATAGTGGAACTATTGCTACTATTTTAGGCACCCCTAGATTCAATTCATTCAGAGTTAGAGGGGTCGTGCAGGGTTAGCGTGTTACAACGCTGATAGATAGTGGGGCAACCCACAACTGGATTGACTTAGTCTTAGTGGCTAAGCGGGGCATACTGACACAAGACTTTGAGGGGTTCAATGTTATGGTTGTAGATGGGTTCAACATATCATGCACACAACGAGTTCCTTAGTTGAGTGTCATCTTGGGAAACTATATAGTCACAAATGATTTTTATGTAGTTGACTTGGGTGATGCAAATGTCATACTTGGTATTCAGTGGTTGCATTCGCTGTGCAAATATTCACAGAACTTCCAGACGATGGAGTTGAAGTTTAGGGTAGCGGATGGCAAGAAGGTTGTGCTCCGGGCATGGCGAATGGGGCTTTGAAGATTGAGTTAGCAAAGAAGATGGAGAGTATCTTTAGGCATGTGGATTTAGCATGGGCAGCTGAATGCCTTATCACAACTAAGGATACACTTGGCAGAGATCAGCCATATGATATTGACATACAAACACTTTTGGGCAAGTATGACAAAGTATTTGGAGAGATTCCCCTAGGGAGGCCACAAGATAAGAGGGTTTGAGCATGCTATTGAGTTGGAGGAGGGGGCCAAGTCTGTCATTACCACCCCTACTTTCATCCTAAAAAGTTTAAGGATGAGATAGAAAAAGCAATCAAGGAATTGCTTGATATGGGACATATACGGCCGAGTTCCAGTCCTTTTGCTTCTTCTGTGGTTTTGGTTAAGAAGAAGGATGGAACAATGAGGACGTGAATAGACTACATGGCTCTCAACAAAAGACTATAAAAAATAGGTACCTGATACCCAGGATCGATGAGTTGCTGGATGAGCTTTATGGGGCAGTATGCTTCTCTAAGATAGATTTACGCTCCGGATACCACCAAATTAGAGTTAGAGAGTAGGATATTCATAAGACAGCCTTCCGGTGTCATTACGACCATTATGGATTCCTAGTCATGCCCTTTGGCTTGACTAACGCCCCTGCACCATTTTAGTCCTGCATGAATCACATCTTTAATAAGCAGTTGCATAAATATCTCCTTGTATTTTTCGATGACTTGCTCATTTATAGCAAAACATGGGATGATCACTTTAAGCAGCTAGATGAGGTGTTATGTATTATGGAGGAGTGGTCTTTGTATGCTAAGGCCTTGAAGTGTGAGTTTGGCCTTAAGGAGATATTGTATTTGGGACATGTTATTAGTGCATAGGGTGTTCAGGTCCATCTGGAGAAGATCCAGGCAATTCTTGATTGGCCACCACCTAGGAAACTTACAGAGCTGCAAGGGTTCTTTGGATTATGCAGCTACTACAGGCGTTTTGTTAGAGGATTTTCTCAGTTGGAGGCACCATTGACGGATCTTACGAAGAAGGGAGCATTCAGTTGGTCTGAGGAGGCACAACAAGCTTTTGACAAACTCAAGGAGGTGATGAGCACTTGCCCAGTGTTGGCACTCCCTAATTTCACACAACTATTTGTCCTTGAGTGTGATGCATCTGGTGAGGGTATAGGTGCAGTATTGATGTAGAACATACACCTCATTGCTTTTGAGAGCCGTAAGTTGAGGGGACCTGAGAGGCTTTACTCCATCTATGATAAGGAGATGCTCGCCATAATGCATGCATTGGTGAAGTTTCAACAGTATTTGGTTGGGGGTAAGTTTGTGGTGAGGACAAATCACAATAGTCTTAGGTATTTCTTGGACAAAAAGTACCTTAATGAGAGGCAGCAGAAGTGGGTTAGTAAAATATAGGCCTACGATTTTGACATTGAGTACGTGAAAGGGAAAAAGAATGTTGTTGCAGATGCCCTTTCCAGGAAACCATCAGCTTGCTCACTTGTGGAGGTTTCAGTAGATTGGAAATCTCATCTCTTGGTAGAGTATTCTAAAAACAAGTTTGCATGCGAGGTGATGGATGGACAGGTACAGGATGACAAATACATAGTTATGGATGACATTATTTTCTATAAGGGGTGGATCTACCTAGTACGAGAATCTAAACTCAAAGAAAAGATTTTGTGAGCGTCACATGATACACCTTTAATAGGTCATCAAGGTTACTTCAAAACATATCGGCAGGTTAGAGAGAGGTTCTCTTGGAAAGGCCTCAAGGAGGATGTATTGAAGTATGTTAGGGAGTGTATGACTTGTTAGCAGAACAAGTTAGAGCATTCACATCCAATGGGTTTGTTGCAGCCTCTTCCCATCCCTGAGCAAAAGTGGGAGAGCATTTCCTTGAATTTTATCATTGGTCTACTCAAGGTTCATAGTAGGGACTGCATATATGTAGTGGTGGACCGTTTGACGAAATATGCTCATTTCTTTGCAATATCATCATAGTATAAGGCACCCCAGGTAGTAGACTTATTCTTCAAGGAGATTTTCAGGTTGTATGGTCTGCCAAGATATATAGTGAGTGACAGGGACTGCAGGTTCTAGAGGGCTTTCTGGTAGGAGTTATTTAGGTTCGTAGGTACAAATTTAACTTTGAGCACAAATTATCACCCTCAGACAGACGGACAGACTGAGATAGTGAACAAATGGATTGAGGGGTACTTGCGTAACTACATTTCCAGACAACAAAGAGTGTGGGTCAAGTGGTTGCACTTGGGTGAACACTGTTATAATACCACTTACCACATGTCGATTGGCTTGCCACCTTTCTGTGCCTTGTATGGGTATGATGCACCATCCTTCATGGACTTAGCTTTTGGTGAGAGTAGAGCCTCCAAAGCTAAGGATGGGATTTAGGAGAGCCAGGACATCTTGAGAGCACTTAAGGATAATTTGCAGATGGCTCAGAATCAACAAAAGATATATGTAGATAGGCATCGGATTGAGTGAAATTTCGAGGTTGGGGATATGGTTTTCCTTCGTTTGCAGCCATACAAACAAGCTTTAGTGAAGAAGAGCAAGGCAGAAAAGCTCAAGCCTCAGTTTTATGGGCCCTATAGGATCATCAAACGTGTTGGGGAGGTAGCATATGAATTGGATTTTCCAGAGGAAAGTAAGATTTATAATGTATTTCATGTTTCGTGTCTCAAAAAGACACTGGGACAATAGGTTACTTTGTCTTCTGAGTTATCCCCACTGGATGAGGAGGGCCACTTGGTGCTGATTTGTGAAGAGATAATTGATACCCAAGAGAAGAGATTGAGAAACAGAGTGGTTAAGGAGTTCTTGGTTAGACGGAGAGATTTGCCAGCAGAGGATGCAACTTGGGAAGGAGAACAAATTCTACAGTATCCCAATTTGCAATTGCTTGAGGCAAGCAATCTTGGGAAGGGAGGATTGTACTGTCCCCTTCTTAGTAGCCACTCAGGGTGATCACTTAGCCTTTTTAATTCCCAAAGGCTAAAAGTGAAATTAAGGGAATCCTTAATTATTTATTATTGCCTAGCATCAAGTTAATTTTATAAGGTGATATTAAGTAATTAATAAAGTAATGTTTTAAAAGTGACTTAAGTGAAATATTTTAAATGGACTTTATAAAGTCACTTTTATTTGTGAGCAAAAATTAAGTGGGAAATATAAAAGGCAGAAAAAGGGTCATTTCTCACATCCTGAATATTATTTTCACACATTAACTTTGGAGAGCCTTTGAAGGTTTTTGCTTGAGGGTTTTGGAAACCCTATTGTTTTAGTTTCGGTTGTAAAACCATCAACCCTAGGTGAATGTTATCAAGGGAGTCACTCAGGCTTCCTATTGGAATTTATCTGCTGTTTGGAGACTACTTTTTAGTGGCAAAATAGAGGAAATCAACTTCTTCACTTGGAGATTGTGTAGGGACGAATTGAAGAGCTCAAGTCTAGAAGTGAAACGTTTAGCGAGGTTGTTGTGCATCATCTCTTAGTTCCTCATCGAATATCTCTGAATAGAAAGGACACATTCATCATAAAATCATCAATGCCACTTTTTAGACAAAGATAGGAGAGTCGATATGGAGACTGATGTATTTTGAAGATGAGGGAGGGACGAGTTTCTTATAATCTGAGGCACAACCAATAACAGGTTAGAGAAGAGTCGTTTTTCTTTTAGGAACCAAGGCGAATCGGTAAGGAGGTGAAACGTGGTCTTTTAAAGGGTCGTTTACTTGGTCCAAAGCAAAACATGAACATTGGAGACTAAAACGTGAGGTTTGTGAGCATGCTAGGTGCCACACCAGGTTAGGTAAATCATCTTCATGTTTGGACGACTATTTTCATTGTGATATTATGCATTCAGCTTGGCACTATAGTAGCCTGTATGTGATTGTTGTAAATTGAAACTTTCTCACTGTATCTGGTCAACTAGTTGGTCCTCATAAACTCTCTATATTAGTGGGTGGTTAGTGACTGTATCCAGATTTATTGAGGATGTGTTTCAGTCCATGTTGAACTCATAAATTGCATCAATTATCACTGCTGTATTTTGTGCTTTGCTAGGCGTTGCAATCAATCTGTGTGTTCTTAGTGAGATTTAAGAAATTATTACTGTTAGTCATAGTTTGCATAACAATATTGTAATGTGATGCTGATACTGAAATATACTAAGAGCAAGTGGAGTTCTAAGGCATTATCTTTGTGTATTGCAATCTCTTACCTGTTTAACGAAGTTAAAAAAAGGTGAAATATACAAGAATCTTATTTCCTCGGGAATGAACTTTACACTTCTATACTTAGTACCCTCAATAAACTTATACCCTAAATGAACATCAAAATAATATTCATTCAAACTTATACCCTCAATGAATGGATGGTACGGCCAGCCAACTCCCCTTTCTCATAGAGTCACATATAAACAAAATAAAAACCTCTTTAAGCTGAAAACCATCACTCCAAAATCTGCAACTAGAAAAATATCAAAAACCTCCGTGGTTGAAGGCAAGAAACTGAAACTCAATCTGCACAATGGTGATCTCTGAAATAAAATCACACCCAGACCAACTACGGATTATCTTTCAAATCTTGAACCAACAATCTAATGAGGGTTTTTGTCCTCTAAAGATCAAGAAAGAACTCTTAGGTTCAATTTGACAACATAACAATATCATATCCAAAGCATAAATCAAATGAGCCCCCAACACCTCTTTTTATAGCTTTTGGGAGAGAAATAAACAATTAAAAATTATAATTCTTTTCCTTCAAAAGGCTTTTTTGAAATAATAATAATAATATTTCATGTGTAATGGCCACCTAGTTAGGCATCTGACTTTAAAAACTTTTAATTCTCTTTCCGATGAGCTATTACACTAAGTTGTCATTTAATTATTTCTTAACTTTAGACAACTTAAGTGAAATATTAATTAAATAACTTAATAACTCTCCCAAGTTGCGGAAAGTATTGCAACATCACTAGAATCCAATTTTGACCACACGACGATGAAACTGAAGTAGTAGGAAGATGATTGGAGTCAACTTGGTGACTTACTAAAAATAGATGTGCTCTCCAAGAAGTTTGGAGAACACCCCAAGAATCCTAAAACACTTTTGAGAGTGTCATTGCAATCCATAACCTCAACTGAGCTCATTTTTATGAACGAAAACCAAGAAGAATTGAACTTGTGCTCTCCAAGATCTTTGGAGTCCCCTTACCAAAGCCAATTAGCCTACGAGAACCTAGAGAATAGGCTAACGGTCACCAAATTGACTAGACTTGAGAAGGGGACTTTACAATCCTCCCTCCCCAAAATTGCTTGTCCCCAAGCAATTTCAAATCAAGATTGTAATGTCCCCATTTTTAGCTATACGCCCTTTGGTGATTGATAGCCTATTTCCGAAAGCCTGTAGGTTCGTCAGAGGTAAAATTAGGGTTTCCTATTTTATAGGGGTTCTGAAGCATTTTGAAAGTTTGTATGTTGGAGTTTCGAGATTTGGATTGCAGATTCTTTTTGGGTTTTCAAAGAGTTTCATAGTGATATGACATACAAAGGCATTTGGCAACTTTCAGAATTTACTATTTTTAGTAAGTTTTATTTCTGGCAGTTCCATCTTGGATAGTAGCATCAACAGTCAGCTCAGTTTCCATTTCGGGCAGTGCAGTTTGGAGCATAATTGGCTTTCAGCATTTTGAGGCTCATTTTGAGTAAAATGATTTATTCTAAGTCATTAATATTTTAATTTCTTATTGGCCCCCTTGGCCTAGTATTAATGACTTTAAGTTGTTTTAAAAGGTGGCCTTTAAGGGTGGACGCCTCATTCAGAGATAATTTAATATTTCAAAAGTTAAACATTATTATTTAAGCCTTGGATGCCTAGAAAAGGTGAATTAAATGTTTTAAAAATTAAAATATTTCAAAAGTGAAATGGGCTCCCTTTTGGAGGAAGTTGGAAAGCCAATAGTCACCTTCAATTCTATAAAAGAAAGCTTTTGCTCTCTCATTTCCCATCTTTGGAAAATTATAACAAAATGTTGCTGGATTGAATTCAAAACCCGACTAAGGGGAAGCTTAGCAAATTGACTCCATTCTTTGCGCCTAAAACTATGGTTCCCTAGATGGTGGATTGAGAGTGTGCTTCATTCAGAAGTGCACATTGAGTTTCATTGTTGAAGAATTTGATGTATTTTTCAGTTTTTGAGCTTGTTGGTTTGTTCATGGCTGAAGGTGATTTTCATATGCACCTTTTTGAATGATTTTTATTTGCACATGGGTATTGGTTCTTTCAGTTTGTATGCTTGAGGCGTCCCTATTTGTGCAAGATCAGAATTTATAATAAAGTGGATGAATTTTAAAGAGAGGTCGACCCTCTCCTAGGGCTGTACCATTTCAAGAAGATAGCTTTGAAATTCGTGTCTTCTTTTTGGGTGTTTGATTTGGCATTAGAATTTCATGTGAGCTGGTTGCCATGTTTCTTGTGATTAATTGCTTCTAATTTAAGGTGATATGGTGAAGTATTGTGGAGGTTATGAACATTTGGGTGTTGCATAGTTGGTGGTTGAAAAAATTATAGGCTGCTAGTTTATATCAGACTTAGCTCTTTTCTTGATATGCAATACTTCTTGGGCATCTATGCTGCTAATTCCATGTGCATTCCATTTGGAGAAGATAGAAGCATTTTGGAAGAAGATTTGAACAATTTAATGATGACCAGTTGCTGCCTCATCGAAGTTTGGTTAAGTGTGGTAAGAGATTTGACCATTCTCGTTATGTTGCATTTGCTGGTTATGAAAATTCAGTTTGCTGGTTCATTATATCAGATTGAACAAAGTTCAGATTTTGGCTTGTAATTCTATATTTGTGAAGATTAAAAGTTGGAAGAATCATCCTTCAAGTATTTGCATTGGTTATGTTATTGTAACACTTGTAAATTGCAGATTTATTTCATTGTAAGGCTGTGAATTAGTAGTACTAATCCGGTTATTATTATTGCTGCATTTACTTGTGAATTTTAATGCAAAAAATTTAACCCCTGGATGGTTTACCACCAGTGTGGAGGAATTAACATTGTATCTTTCATATTTCACCCACTGAAAGTGGAGTATCCCCACTACATTAGTGGATGCTCACCGCAATGGATGAAATTGTTTGCTCTGTAATCTTTTCTCCCACGGAATAAGTGGAAGCGTGGAGTCTCTCTCCACTGAATAAGTGGAAGTGTCGAGATCTCTTTTGGCTGGTTCACCACCTATTCACATTCAATTGTAATTTGCTTTCTAGTTATTGTTTAGTTGCCTTCGCCATATGACAACACCTCTCCTTTCTCGGGATTGAGTGTGCATTCTTGGCGTTGAGATCATTTAATTTGGTTTTCATTTTGGAGCTAACGCTAATCAATTGGCATAGTGTTGGTGTTGTTGTAAAACTTTCTTGAAAAAATTAAGGGGGCATATTTCAAAGATGTTGTAAAATCTGCTCTCTCCCAAGTAGCATCCTCCTCAAGTAAGTTCTTCCATTTCACCAAAGATTCTTTGATGGTCCTCTTCCTCAAAGTATGCTCCCTGTATTGAATCATTACCTCCGGAACCAAACCTAGTTTCCTTTTCTCATCCAAAGGGGACAACTTAGAAGAAGGAACAACATTGTGTCCAAGTGTCTTCTTGAGACATGGTTAGGTGTGATACATGGAAGACATTATGCACCTTGCTACTTTTAGGTAGCTCTAACTCATAAGCCACTTCTCCAATTCTCTTGGAGATCCTAAATGGCCCATAAAAACGTGGCTTAAGCTTCTCTGATCCACTCTTTTTGAGAGTAGATTGCTTGTAAGGCCGCAACCTCAAGTAAACCATGTCTCCAACTTGAAGTGCATGCTCTACATGGTGTTTATCTGCATAGACTTTCTGCTGATTTTTAGCATGCTGGAAGTTGTCCTTCAAGGATTTCGTTATGTCTCAACTTTGCTGCAATAAATCCTTAGCTTGGGGTACTCTACTATCACCAAATAATAAGTCAGTGAAGCTAGGAGCTTCATATCCATACAAAGCCATAAATGGAGACATCTTAATAGGCATGTGATAAGTATACTTATAATAGTACTTACCCAAATGTAACCATCTTACCCAAGTTTTTTGTTGCCTAGAAACATAATTTTTGACGTAGCCTTCCACCTACTTGTTAATTAGCTCGGTTTTCCCATCAATATGTCGGTGATAACTTGTATTGGGAGTGAGTTCAACCAATCTAAATAATTCTTTCCAAAACAAACTTAGGAACTTGCTGTCCCTATCATTTACAATATTTTTTGGCAAACTATGCAATTTAAGCACTTCTTTAAAGAACAAATCAGCAACTTGAGCACTTCTCTAAAGAACAAATCAACAAATTGAGTTGCTGTAAAGATGTAGTGTCCCTTTTTTCCATCCTGCCTCACAAATATTAATTAATTTAATTATTTAATGTTGCTTGGCAAACAGTGCAATTATAAAGGTAATATTAAATGATTAAATTAAATGGAGTTATAAAGTGATGTTAGGGAATATTTAAAAGATAATTTAATAAAACTTTAAGATAAAGTGCTAATTGATTTTGGCGGGAAAACTAAAAAGGTATTATAAAAAGGACATGAGAGCTCATTTCTCATTATGCAACGTTTATTATTTTGGTTTGGATTTTCAAGTGGAGCCCTATGGAGTTTGAAACCCTAGGTGAGATTCCTATGAGTATTTGGTTTCGATGGTGAAATATTTCACCCTAGCTGGATTGAGGTGGATTCATATAGGATTCACATTGCACTTCAACATTCGGGTTGATCAATTGGATAATTTATGAGTCTTGCCAAACAAGACAAATTATTAGAGACAAATTTTGGAGATTATCGATAATATCTTTTGCACCTGCAGTTGGGGGTTTTAGTCAAGGTGGTCGAAATACATTGAGGTGACTATTTTATTCAATAGCTGTTTGATTACACTCAGATTAGGGTGATTGCCATGAAATTATACTCAGTATGGCATAGGATTTTGGATGAGATATTGTTGGCTGTAACATTGAATGTTTGGTATTCAGCTCCATAAATATCACGTCAACCTTGGTGAAGGCATTGCCATTGCTGAGGGTCGAAGACTTTGAAGAAAGGAGCAGTTTTAATATTGTTTGCAATTGTCAACTATTGCCAATGCTGTTCATTATTGTGTGATTGTGTTTGAGCTTGGGTGTGGACATTAACAACCTCAGTGGCTGTATTAAAATACCTGCGTGGGTATTCTTTCCTCTTGGTAGAGGCGTTGCAACAGTTTCAGTGGGATGCAGAACCATTTCCAAGGGCCATGTGACCTGTAGAGTAGTGTGGGAGTGTACACAGGCATATTGCCTACCTGATGGTTGCTGAGCATGCCTAGGGAAGGGGTCGTGAGCAGAACTGGGTATTGTCTTGGTGTTGGGCGTGACTTATTGGAGTGAGGCGATTGCAACTACAACAATTGTTATTTCATTTTGCTCCTGATTAATTCCTGTTGGGCGTAGATTCCAGATGCATTCACCATAAAATGTGACTGATGCAAATTGGTATTTATGCACTATAAACTATGAGTTAAATATCTGGTTGCTGTTATACTACTGTCTATAATACCTGTAACATTCATGTGGTTTAATCTATCTCATTTCTGAGCAATGAATGTAATTTGAGCTAGACTGTCATAATGCATGAAATGTCCATTTATTTCATTCACTAGAAGCATATTGTGAACTTTGTCACCATTGAAATCAATATAGTCCAGAGGTCATCCTTATGTTTGACATAATGCCAGTATGTCAAACTGAGATATTGTAAAAATATCGCCTAGTTACATAGGGGATACTACAAAATACTACAGAAATAGCAAAGAAGTGTGCAAATTTTGTCAATTTATCAACAATAACATATATACAATCCCTATTTTGCACCCTTGAAAGACTAGTAATAAAGTTCGTCAAAATACTTTACCATTTTTGATTGGGAATTGGCAAGGGCTGCAACAAATGAGCAGGGAAAGTGTGTTCATTTTTGATTTGCTGATACACTTGGCATTCCTTAACATACTTAAGAACTTCATCCTTAAGCCCTTTCCATGAAAATCTTTCTTGAATCTGCCTATAGGTCTTAAAAAATCCTTGGTGATCAGCCATAGGGGAATCATGAACTGAAGAAGCAAAGGGGCTCTTACTTGGATGGATGTGTTCCATCTCCAAAAGCTCTTTGATGGATTTCTCAATCTTGTCCTTGTGTCTTTTGGGATGTGAGTAGGGAGTGGTGATGACTGGTTCAACTCCCTCTTCCAATTCTATCATGCCCTCACTACCTCTTTCAGGAGGCCTTCCAAGAGGAAGACTATTGAAAACCTTGCTTCACTTGGTTAGCAAAGCTTGCACATTTGGATGATAACTTCTCTTTTCTCCTTCAAGAATGGTAGGCATAATGACACACTCAATTGCTCACTCAACTTGATCATGGCAGAACAATCTCTCAATTCTTTTGAAGGTAACAACACGTGAGCCTCCATTTGACATTCCTCTTAGCACCACTTTTTTTCCATCAGAATGGAACTTTAATTCCATGGTTTGAAAATTTAATGTGATCTCACCCAAAGATCACAGCCATTGAATGCCCAACACCGCAACTATATCACCAATACTAACAATAGAGAAATCATCCTTGACCTCATAATTTCCCAATTGAAGGCCCATTTGAGGTATTCTCCTTGTGCAATTGATAGTGAAACCATTTGCTACCATAACTTTGATACCATCAACATCTTCAGTTTTGAATCCTCTATGAGCCACCACACCTTCATCAATAAAATTATGTGTTACTCCAGCATCAATGGGTGCTACTATTCACTGTCCACATAGGAGTCCTCCTACCCTGAATGACTCATTTTTTTGAAAACTAGAAAGTTGGGCAAGAGTTCCCTCACCTTCCTTCTCTTCTTTTGATGTTTCAAATGACCCATCTTCTTTCTTCTTTTCCAGATCAGATTGCTGGTCTGATTTTGCTGATGCTGATTCATCAGCTGAATAGATCTTTAATTGATGAGCTTTTCCCTTCTTGAATCACTTATGACTTGGGGCCTATGGCTCCTTGCAAGTGAAGCACATTTTTTTCTTCCTAAGATCATTACAAAGATCTTAATCCAATTTTGTTATGGTCTTCTTGGACTGATTTGAATCTTTGTGAAAATACTTCTGTCCTTCTTGTATTGGAAGGTTCTTAATTGAAATTTGTTTCTTGGAGCAGCAAGCTCCGTGCTTCTTGCCTTCCTTATAGCTTCTTGAAGAGTTGGTGGTTCAAAGGAAACCCAACCTCTAATTGGCTCCATTAGTCCTTCATTGAATAGGATTACAAATCTTCTCTCTGTGATATTTGGAGCCATGATAGAAAGTCTTTGGAATTCGGAAATGTATGCATCAAGAGTACCATGTTGTCTTAATTGTGCAAACTCCATGAATTGCATCTTGGGTTCCTTGTCAAATCTCTTAATGAGCTTGTTTGTAAACTCATAATGGGTGGTGATCAGATTGTGGTTTAGTGTCATGAAACCATGGAACCACCACTTATTTGCTGCTCCATCTAAATGTAGCGTAGAAAACTTAATTGTATTCTCCTCTAACATGGGTCTTAGAGACAAATGATTGTCTAGCTTCTGCACCCAAGAACAAGTTGTGCACTTGTCACTTCCATCATAATGAGCAAAAGTCACCTTCCCAAGGGCTTGCTGATAGTCCCTTTGCACTACAAGACCTCAGTTTTCAAATCTTCCACCACCTCTCTTGTTATTTTTGTTCAAGAACTGTTCTAAGGTCAAAATTTCATGGAATTCCAATGGAAGAGCAACATATTCCACATAACTGGCCCTTCTTTTGCCATTGGAACTTGAGCTTTCAGAATAATTTGAGCTTCCTCCCTACAAATGAATGTAGTTTGGAGTGGCCTAGGAATGGATCCAGAAATAGTACCCATAGTGTGACCATTGTTATCTTGATGGTTATTGGTGTTCGGACAACTAGTTTTACCATTCTGGATTAGAGTAGGTTTAGGAATGTTCTGATTCATTTTACTCAATATTTGCGACATCATGTCAAGCATGATGTCGAACTTTCTTTCAGCTCTAGAATTTAGACTATCTAGTTGGCTTATTCCCTTATCCCTTTTAGACATGTTTCCTGCTGAAAACTCACTATTAATGGGAGGATTTTGACTTGCAGCTACAACCTTTGAAAATGTGTCTTCTACTAGAATTCGTGGCAGCTGATAGGGTTGTCTTCTTTGCCCTTTGTTGTAATAACTAATTTCTCTTTCACTCATAGAAAGATCAGTTGCAAGGCAGGGTTAAAGATACATAGGTTGGCAAGATCACTAGCTTTGATACCACTATAATAACCACCCTCAACCTTTTTTTTGAAAATATGTTAGCTTCAAAGTAAATTGAATTGATTGAGATTGTTAGGCAGAAGTTAAATGATGAGATTACCACCCTTGTTGAATTTTGTTTGAAATCCACATTTTTTTTCTTTCCAAGGAGTAATCTATGAGTAAACTGATTGTGTAGTGATGGGGACACCTCTTTCTCTAGTCATAGCTAACCTTTACATGGAGCATTTTGAAGAATTGGCTCTTTCCTCCTTCCCCCTAAAACCGAGAGGGTGGAAATGTTATGTGGATGAACCCAACGTTTGTTGGCCACATGGCCTTGAAAATTTGGAAGAATTCCACACTCATCTCAACAACTTATCCGATTGCATCTCCTTCACCAAGGACCTTGAATCTGAAGGTCAACTTTCCTTCTTGGACATCTTGCTCATCAAAAAATTTGACAACTCTCTAGGTCATCGTGTTTTCTACAAGGCAACCCACATCGATCTCTACCTCCACGCTTCTTCTCATCATCACCCTAGCCAAAAAAGTGGTGTCCTTAAAACTCTAGCCATGAGGGCCTATCGGATTTGTGATGAAGACAATTTGCACCAAGAGCTGGTCCATCTTCATAAAGTCTTCAAATTCAATGAGTACACAAGTAACCAAATCTCCAAAGCCCTCAACCAGGCTAAGGCGAGGTTCTATTCAACTCCATCCCCTTCAAACTTGAGGTCCTCCCCAGTGCTTCCCTTCCCTATATTGAAGGCATCTCCCACAAAATCTCCAAGATCTTGCTAAAAGGTGGTCTTAGATGTGCTTTCAAGCCTTGTTCGACGGTGAAAAATCGTATCCCCTTGCTTAAAGACTCCGGGGACATTCTCCTTGACTTGGGAGTCTACGAGGTCATGTGCACCTGGCACCCCCTATATAGGCGAAATAGGTCGTTCCTTTAGTACAAGAATTAAAGAGCATAGTGTTGACATCAAGCATGAACAAATCCTTAAATCAACCCTTGCCGATCACTCCTCAACCAAACACCATATCTGTTTGGAAAACACACAAATATTATACAATGAAGTCAACTTTTTTAAACGGAAGCTTTTGGAAGCCATTGAAATCGACAATCACCCCATTAACCTTAATCGAGATGATGGTTGGAGTCTAAGCCTTTCACGGCAACCCTTGTTGTCCCAACTTAGCAATTGCCATCACCATTGACCTTGGCCATGTTCTTTCCTTGTGGTCGTATCTTTCCCTTGCTCTCTCTTGCCTTCCTCTCTCTCCCCCTCTTGTTGCTATGCTCTCCCCATAGGCCTTTTGAAATTGAGACCTCTCTTCTTTGCCTCCTCATTCTTCCTATTCCCTTTTCCTTCCACTCCCCCCCCTCGACCTTCTCTTCTCGTTCTTGCTTGAGCTTGTTTAATCAGGTTAAAATATTTGATTTATTTATAATAGTTTAACTATTTTGTTTTTTTCGTTATTTCATTGCGTAATATTTAATTAATCTTTTTATTCTTATATACCTTCTATAAATAATCTTTGTAATTCTTATACAATTGTCTCTTATAAATTTTTAATATATGCTTTATGTTTCTAGGATATTAAATCTCTTTTTATTTTTTTAGATATCATTTTTTATGCTATTTAGGTTTGTTCCTTTCCTATTTTCATTAATTTTTAAGATATTATTTAGGAAAATCATCTCTTAGTAATTGTTATGAATGGGTTATTCTAATTTGTTCACCGATTTTGATTATATTAGTATAAATAATTTTCTTATCTAATGCAATCATATATTTTTTTTAAGAAAAGTATTAGCAATTTTGTATTCTTCACAAGCTCTCCTGCTTTTATAAGAATAAAATATTAGCTTTCTACATCTTATATTTTAGATAACTTTGTTTCCTTTTTTAATATAATAATGCTCTTTTTACAATATAGCTATAATTTTTCTATAAAAAGATTAATTATTATTTTTGTGTGTTATATTTTTAATTCTTACAAATATAAAAGATTAATATAATAATTGTACCGTTTCTTTTTCTTCTACTATTCATTTACTAATTCGGTGCTATCTTTTCTTAATTTTATATAAATTATAATTTATTCTATAGTAATTTTAACCTATATAAAAAATTAATTCCAATCCATTCACAAATTTAAGATATTTTATTATAATAAATAATATTTTATCTAATATCAAATATAATTTTCTTTTGGAAAGGGGAAGTATTAGATATTTGTAATTAGCTTTCTCCATAGGCATGCCTTCTTATATATTAATAAGATAATATAGTTTCTTGCATAATTTAGTTATATAAATTATATCTATAGTATTTTTAACCTATATAAAAGATTAACTCCTATTAATTCACAAATTTAAGGCATTTTATTATAATGAATATTTTTTTATCTAATAAAAAATATAATTTTCTTTTGAGAAGGGATAGTCTTAGATTTTTGTAATTAGCTTTCTCTATAGGCTCACCTTCTTTTATAATAATAAGATAATATAGTTTCTAGCTTAACATAATATTTCTTTATTTTTTACATAAAAAATTTCTTATTCTAAATCGTTAGATCTTGCTTCCCTAATTCCTTATTCTAAATCATTAAAATAATCTATAGCGTATTTATAGTATATTTTTCCTCTAGTTATCTATATTCTATAATTTATAATCTTTTAATATTAAACAAATTATCTAAAAATTAGAAATTATTTTTGGTATAGTTAATTCAAATAATAAAATATTATTTACATGTATTATATTGATAGTATTTGGGATAAATATAGTGTTTTTTCTAAATTATCTATTTGGTATTATAATTTATTAGGAATTATCTAAAGTTGGAAATGTTTTTTTTATTTTTTTATTTTTTATTTTAGGCTGCAGAAATCGGGTTTGTATAGCACAGCCCCCTATAAACTGCAGCGTGCCTGGTAAACTTTTTAACGTGACCGGCGGCGCTGGCGCGACACGCCCTCCGGTACCACGGGACGGGGGAGACTAGAACTCGTGACCAGCCTCCTGCAACAGGAAAGACTTAGCCAACCGAGCTAGGGCCCCCGCCCTAAGTTGGAAATGTTTTTTGCCTCCATAATTTTTATAGATAAAATATTAGTTTACTCTATTATTATATCTAGTTCCTCAATTTCTCAACATAATTATCTAATTGCTCTAATAATATATATTTAATAACATTAATTAAAAATTAAAGGTTTTGTTCAGCTTACAATTTTGAATTTAGGCATTTAGAATTTTCAAATTATAACAAATATAAAAGCTTATTATAATTTTGTTTGCATATAAAATTTAGATAGTCAAATTATTAGATAGTTTTTAGCTTTTTTAGAATTTTTTAATTAGTGCTCAACACTTTACATAATTTTCATTGTAATAACTATTTTTATATTTTTATATTGTTAATCTTATTCTTTCCTATGCTTTATTAATTGGCTACATTTATTAGTTTGATCTTATAGCTCTAATAACATATTAAAATTTGTTTTAGTTCTTAAATAAGCTTAGTAATCTCCTAATCTTGTTTTTCAATTTTTTTATTATTTTATCTAATCCTTATTCTTCTTTGAACCTCGTGTTAGTTTCCCCCTCTTTCCACCTCTTCCTTTTTAACTAGCTCTCGTCTGCAACAAATTCATTTCTTCTCCTCTATCTCTCTTCTATCCTGATGATGGATCACAGAGTGATCCGAAACGTTGATGCAAAAAACTCGAACACAACCAAATCCAGAAACAACAATTAAATAAGAACTTCCTTTCCACTCTATGATTACCTAGATCCCAGATTGGGCAAGGTAAGAGCATACGGTGTCAGGATTACAATTTACATAATCACAACTTTATGGAAAGAAGCATCAAGTAGCAAGCCAGCCAAACCACTTATTCAGTGGGATGCATAAACAATACAAGAAAGAAATCATCTGCTTATCCAGTGGAATGCATAAACAATACACGAAAGAAATTATTTGCTTATTTAGTGGGAATTACAAGGCACTTCCACTTTTCAATGGGAAAGTTTATACGATATTTGAGGATGCTTAAACATGCTTCTTCCACTTTTCAGTGGTTAGCGAATACAAATAAGCCACTTGTTTAGTGGGGTAAGTAACACTAATAATCAAGAGCTTCACTGGCAGTACTACCATCTAGTGTTACAATGTTTGCTCATATAAATCTTTCCAGACTAAAAATATGTCTGCTGTTACAAATTATTGATATGAAATGAAATTGATTGAAACAACCCCAAAGGTACCCCAAATCATAAAGAAGCCCACCCTGCTTGTAGATAACAATAATATACCTCAAAGATTGAAGGATTGTTTGCTGGTATAGGTCTGAAACACTCTTTTCTAGCTGATAAACATGTTAGTGCAGGTCTGATTTAAATTGCAGAGCTGATAAACTCCAACCAGCATAAAATAATCACACCAAATTCATGCCCCAACACGAAATAATAAAGGTACATTCATCTAAAACAAAAATCAGTCATAAGCAAGTCTGAAACAGAGTATTCTTTGCTGCTCCAACAGGTATAGTTATATTTTACAACAAACTCTTCAAACACCCCTTTCTCCAACCAAATGAAGCATAAAGATTGGTAATGAGGCCTAGGGGACCACATACCAAGTGAAAGCCATCACCAAACAACTACGCTTCACTCTCTCCTTCCCATACCCACCTTGCTTGGTATGACCCAACAAACAATATGGTACATCCAGGCACTAAAATATTTATCAATCACCTTAAATGATCTGCAATGTTGTTTATGCAGTGCAAAATAAACATTAAAATAACATTAATTCAAACTTATACCCTCAATGAACTGGTACGGCCAAGTCTGGATGGTAGGGACAGCCAACTCCCCTTTCAAATGGACTCACACATAAACAAAATAAAAACTCTATAAGCTGAAAACCATCACTCCAAAATCTGCAACTAGAAAAATATCAAAAACCTCCATAACTGAAGATAGGAAACTGGAACTCAATCTGCACAATGGTGATCTCTGAAATAAAGTCACACTCAAACCAGCTAGGGATTATCATTCAAATCTGAAACCAGCAATTTAAAGAGGGTTTTCATCATCTAAAGATCAAGGAAGAACTCTCAGGTTCAATCCAACAGCATAACAATATCATCTCCAAAGCATAAACCAAATGAGCCCCCAACAGCTCCTTTTATAGCTTTTGGGAGAGAAATAACCAATTAAAAATTATAATAATTCTTTTCCCTTAAAAGACCTTTTGAAATAATAATAATATTTCATGTGTAAAGGCCCCTCGTTAGACATCCAACTTTTAAAACTTTTAATTCTCTTTCTAATGAACTATTACAGTAAGTTATCTTTTAATTATTTCTCAACTTTAGACAACTTAAGTGAAATATTAATTAACTTAATAACTCACCTAAGTCATAGAAAGTACTGCAACTTCATCAAAATCCAATTCTGACCACACCATGATGAAATTGAAGCAGTAGAACGATGATTGGAGTCCATATGGTGACTTACTAAAAATAGATGTGCACTCCAAGAAGTTTGGAGAACACCCTAGGAGTCTTGAAACTCTTTTGAGAGTGTCATTCAATCCATAACCTCAACTGAGCTCATTGTCATGAATGGAAACCAAGAAGAATTGAGCCTGTGCTCTTCAAGATCTTTGGAGTCCCCTTAGCAAAGCCAATTAACCTATAGGTACCCAAAGAATAGGCTAACGGGCCCAAACTGACTAGACTTGAGAAGGGGACATTACAATTGTAGTTTTCATATATAGATAATCACTTCTTGTGGGGAATCATGAAACAAAGATTTTGAATTAATCAACCATTCACCACATACATGAGTAATTGAAGATGCCATGAAAACATTGCCACTTCTTCAATGGAGAACTTTGTATCTGAGGAAGAGATATCATTAGATATCTTGTCTATCTTTTGAAATCTGCATAGCTTCTTGAAATGTCTATACTTTTCATAGCTCTAGCATTTCACTTTAGGCTCTCTTGGAGATTTTTTTTTTTTTTTTTATTAAATAAAAGGGGTAAAAACTTTATTGAATATCAAAAACCAGCATTACAACCAAGTCAAGGGCATAAGCCCGAAAGGGACAAAAAACACCAACAAAACCCACGTTCAAATCATCCAACACCCCCACTGTCCTCAGCAAGAATCCTCTCCAAATCCGAACTAAGCTCCTGAGGGATTTGAGCCCAATCATCAATCTTCCAATCCTCCAAATGCTCTGAGGCCCCACTTGGCCAGACAGTCAGCAGTCCTATTCCATTCACACGGAATATGGACAAAAGACACCCTTTCCATAAGAGTACCAACCTGCAAAATCTGTTGCACCAGCAAAGCCAACTACCAATTCACATCCGACGTCCTCCCTTGATTGAGTAAATTAATCAGAACCTGTGAATCAGATTCACAAATAACTCTACGCCACCCCACCTCATAGGCGCTCTCTAAGGCATGAAGAATCGCCCAGCCTTCCATCAGGTTGATAGTCTGCGTCCCCTTATGTATGGAAAAGAGAAAAACCACCGAACCAAAAGAATCCCTGCCCACCCCACCAACTCCAGCAGGACTAGGATTTCCCTTGGAAGAACCATCAGTATTAACCTTCAAAATACCCACAAGGGGAGGCTGCCAATTCCCCTGCCTCTAGACACGCTGTCCAACCTGCCTACCTTTCTGGCCACAAGACGCCGCAGGGGTTAACCCCTAGATACCCAGCCGAGCCACCAACTTTGCATCTTTCTTCTCAAGCGGTAGTTCCACAGACCCCTTGGCTTGAATGGTCTCCTAAATCATCCCAAGAACTCTAAACCACACCTGCTGGACCCACAACACCTCCCCTCTGAAAATCCTCCTATTCCGTTCGAACAAAATCTACCACAACAAGAAAATAGGACTTGCCTGCCACACATCCTGCAAAAAGGAGGCCATCGAGGGAGGTCTGCCCAAGCTAGTCCAAAAATCCACTGAGGAGGAAGCATGAACATAGGGACTATTCTAAACACTCCACCAAGAATGCCAGAGTTGCAAGGTGAAAGGACAACGAAAAAAAGATTTGAAGAGTCCTCTTCACCATTCCCACACAACACACACTTAGACGGGCCCTGAAACCTGCGCTTCTGAATATTGTCCCAAGTCAAACACCTGTTCCAAGTCAAAATCTAGGCAAAGCAGTTACACTTCGGCCAAGAAATCTTGTTCCACACCCTCTTCCACCAAGGAACTTCTGCCCCCTCAACCCTCTGAGAAAGCAACTTCCGATAACCCGACGCAACCGTGTAGTGGCCTTTTGGATTAGGTGACCATGCGAGAATATCCCTATCCCTGAGGGGGTTGCATTGTCTGCCCGAGAGAATATTATGCAGAGTCCTATAGTCCTCTTCCATGCCAATCATCGGCCACTCCTCAGGAGTCTTCCACCTAACACTCACAAGCTGCCCTTGAAAAGAAAGCACCTTAAAATCACTTACCCTCGTCCAGCCGGCATCACTGAAACTCCTGCTCAGGGCCGCCAAGTCAGGGAACTGATTGAGGATGGGAGGATGACCATCCCAAGAGTCATACCAAAATTGAACCTCAGTCCCACGCCTACAGATCCAAAATAAACCATCCTTGATGAGCGCAGCTTCCTTCTTGAGGGTTGCCCAAATCGCCAATCACTTGCCAACCAAGGGGTAGCGAGGAATATCTTCCCCAGGAGCACCCTGAAAATACTTATAGGAAAGGATCCTAGCCCAAATTCTATCCTTCTCCGTGCACCACCTCCAATAAAGTTTTTCCGCTAGAGCCATCCCAACCAGCGTGGAATGCCTCAACCCCAAACCACCCAACTGCTTAGGACAACAAACCGTATCCCATCTAACTAGACTCCACTTGGAAGACATCAAACTGCCTGCCCATAAAAATTGTCTAGCCAACGAGTCCAACTTTGAAACAAAGCCCTTAGGGGCCACTTGAAGCATACACCAGTAAATGGGAAGAGCCCGGACCATGGACTTCAGCACCTGAACCCGCCCAGCAAAAGACAACCATCGGTTGGTCCAGTGAGAAACCTTTAAGTGAAGTTTATCCAGGATAGGCTGCCACGACTCCCTCGTTATTCTGCCCGCCGCAACAGGAAACCCAAGGTAAGACAGAGGAAGAGTCCCAATTTGAAATCGAAGAATCTGAGCAATTCTCCTCTGGATAGGATCCAGAGTGTTAAAGAAATAGATGGAAGACTTGTCTTCATTAATTGATTGACCCGAAGCCTCAAGGTACATATCCAACACCCTGTGGATATTTGTTGCCTTTCGAATAGTGGCTGCCCCCATCAAGGCAATATCATCCACAAACTGCAAGTGGGATTGAGGGGGTAAGTCACCTCCCCACCTCCACCCCTGAATAAGGCCCAGCTCCACTTGACGTCTCAACAGGCGACCCAATCCTTGCACAAGTAGAATAAACCATAGCAGCATTAATCATTTGGGGAAAAAATCGGCAAACCAAAAGTTCAAGATTTTTTGAAAAAATCGGGAAAAGATCGGGAAAAAATCGGATTTACAAAAAAAACAAAAAAATGAAGAAAAACAGTCAGAAACTACTTTTAAAATTTTTTTAATGGCATTTCCATAGCACACAGACATTGAGAGCAAATAAAATATAGAGTTCAATCCATGAATTATAGAAAATAGATTTTTGTTGGTTATATTCATATCGATTACATTGCACAAAACATACAACAAGCGCATAAATATCGATGTGACAGTTGTCTATGCTATTGCATTTTTCATACATGTCTACCAAAGCATTTTATCAAACAATTCAACGCCTTGCGCTATGGCTAAAATCCTAAAAGCGGTGCTTTTGAACAAGTTATGGATGCTTGGAAAAATCTATCAAAGCATAAGTAAGCAATAGCATAGATAGGCGCTTTCAAAAATGCAAAAAGAAATGTGGTCTCATGGTGATGGAATGCCATGACAATCCATAACAATTTGCTTGTCATGGCATTCGTTATGGCATTCCATCACCAGGAGACCACATTTCTTTGAAGCATTTTTTCAAATAGTTCACTACATTTTCTATGCTACCACATTTTTCATACATGTCTACCAAAGCATTTTATCAAACAGTTCAACGCCTTCATGCTATGGCTACAAGCCTAAAACAGGTGCTTTCAAACAAGCTATGGATGCTTGGAAAAAATCTACCAAAGCATAATAGTAAGCAATAACATAGACAAGGCAGTGCATTGTTTGAAAAAATGCCTCAAAGAAATGCAGTCTCACGGTGATGGAATGCCATGACAATCCATAGCAATTTGCTTGTCATGGCATTCGTCATGGCATTCCATCACCATGAGACTACATTTCTTTGAGACATTTTCAAGCAATTCGCCTTGTCTATGCTACCACATTTTTCATACATGTCTACCAAAGCATTTTATCAAACAGTTCATTGCCTTGCTGCTATGGCTAAAAGCCTAAAACAAGTGCTTTCAAAAAAGCTATGGATGCTTGGAAAAAATCTATCAAAGCATAATAATAAGCAACAAGCCATGGTCTCGTGGTTTTTTTTGCATGAAAATCAGCTTGATTTTATTCACGTTTTTTTGCAGATTTTAAACACATTTTTTTGGCGATTTTGCAGTTTGAAACAGAAAAAAATCATTGACCAAAAAGTCAACGATTTTTTCAAAAAATCGGGGAAAAAATCGTCCAGCCTGCAGATTTTTTAAAAATCGCGATTAATCGGGATTTTTTGCAGATTTATGCTTCTATGGAATAAACAAATAAGGGGAGAGAGGATCGCCTTGCCTTATCCCGCGAGAAGCCTCAAACAACTCATAATGCTCCCCATTAGTTAAAATAGAGAAAGAAACTGACGTGACACAACTCATGACCCATTGAATCCAATCATCTCCAAATCCGAAAGTAGCTAGAATCTTCTGAAGAAAAGACCACCGAACTCTGTCATATGCCTTTGCCATATCAAGTTTGATGAACATAGCCTTTTCTCTAGAATTTTCCATAGAATGGATGGTCTCAGTAGCTATAACAATCCCGTCCAGAATCTGTCTGCCCCTCACAAAACCACTTTGCTCCTAAGAAATGAGCAACTGCAGCCACTTTTTCAGCCTATTAGCAATTAGCTTTGAAATAATCTTATACACCACATTGCAAAGGGCAATAGGTCGAAAATTGCTCAACCTATCCACCCCATCACACTTGGGAATGAGAACCAGAAAGGTGGCATTTAGGGCATTTAACATTTGCTTATTCCGCTACGACTCTTTGACCACCTCTAAAAGGTCAAGTTTGATGATCTCCCAGAACTCTTGGAAGAATTCAATCGGGAAGCCATCTGGGCCAGGGGCTTTTCCTTTCTTCATCTGAAACACCGTCCCCTCCAACTCCTCAAGGGTAATCTCACCCATAAGATCCTCCTTCACCTCCCTAGACACCAGCTGAGGGATGCAAGAAAGGACCTGAGCTTCCTCAACCGAATTCCCCTGCAAATCTTCTCTGAACAGGGAAGAAAAATAATGAACAACTTCATCAGAAATACTTTGAAAAGAAGACAGAGTCTCTCCCCTATCTGTGACCAGAACAGGAATAGAGTTACCATGCCTCCGCGCCTTCACAAAATTAAAGAAGAAGGCAAAATTTTTATCCCTCTCCTGAAGCCATTCAATCCGGGCTTTTTGTTTCCAAAAGATCTCCTCACACAATTCCCATTCTTCCAAAGCTTTCAAAGCCTTAGATTCCTCCTGCATCAAACTCTCTGACACCCCATTCTCCCTAATCACCCTCGTAATACCATCCAACTTAGCTTGTGCATTAGACTTGGCCTTAAAAATATTTCCAAAACATTGCCTATTCCAATATTTAATCTTATACTTAACAAATTGAAGAAGCTTAGTAAAGACATACATTGCCGTACCGAAGGATGGTCTACCCTCCCGCCACCATTGAGTAACGTAATCGTGGAGTTCAGGATCACGCAACGACATAAGCTGGAATTTGAAGGAGGGCTTGTGGGGCTGCCTAGCTGAGAGGACAATAAGCTTTATAGGCCAATGATCCGAGCCTCTCCAATCTAGAATCTCCGAACTAGAAGACCACCTATCACCAACCCAAAAGCAAGAAACCAGAAACCGATCCAAATGCTCCGTGATGCAGTTTTCACCGGGCCTCCGATTGTTCTAGGTAAAATGTCCATTACTGGACTTGATATCAACAAGATTCAAAACAAAAATATTGTCCTGGAATAGGAAAGCAGAAGCCTCCAATCTCCTAGTACCTCCCCGTTTCTCAATAATCTCTGTGATAGCATTGAAGTCACCCCCAATAATCCATGGAAGATAAGGATCCATACTTCGTACATAGCGAATATTCGACCACAAAAGTTGCTTGCCTTGCATATCCACAGGCGCGTAGATGTTGGAAATAAGAACTAGCTCCCCAGATTCATAACAAGAGGCCACCATAGAGATAGAGGACTTAAAGGACACCCACCATCGGGGGAAAATCTTCCGAGGGTTCCATAAGCAAGCCACCCCTCCAGAAGATCCCTAAGCACCAACGCACTAGCATTCACCGTTCATCCAAAGCTTGGGCATTATACCCATCATACACTCCACAGAAAGTTTGGTCTCCTGTAAAAAGAGAATATCAGGAGACTGACATCTAATCAAATTCCGAACAACTTTTTGTCGAGGGCCACTGTTCAAGACCCTAACATTCCATGATAGAACAATCATTTCAAAGGGCTTGAGAAATGAGAATCCAGAGTCTTGACTGACCTTGATTCCACCAAATTTTCCCCAATCAATTTAATCTTCTCCAGGTCCTTCTTCCTACCCAGCTTAGCGACTTTCTCTGCCCCTCCTTTCTTAAGATCCTTTTGCAAGATACCCAAATGAGATGGCTTACTGTTTTTTCCCCCCTCCGAGCCTAATCTCCGCGTGGAATGAGACAAAGCCTCACTGTCCTTCACCACAACACTGCTTGAAACCTTTTGAGCCTCCATTTGTAAAGCTGATTCCAACTACAATGACCCAACTTCCTGCGGAGCAGGGAGACCCTGGAAAAGATCCCCTCTTGTCCAAAGCCTCCCTCATCTAATTCAGCACCCTGTAGGCCCAAACACACTTCCTGATGGTCTGCCTGGTCCATCTCAACTAAATGCCCCTGTTGTTAAGTACACAAAAATCCTTGATCCAAATCTACCAAACCTGGATTCACTTCCTGCTGGCTAAGATCCTCCTAAACTTCAAATCTATTAAAAGAGTCATGATCCTGCCTTTCCTTTAGAGTCCTTTTTTGCCCCTTATTTCTGTTCCGAGATTTGACAGGAATAAAGCCATCCTCCCCTGAACCACCATCCTGAATAGGACCCTTGCCCTTATCCACCCTAGGCGGATTACTGGGGGGTTGAGAAGAATTAGTCCCCAAAGGCTTAGCCTTTGGGCATCTATGCTGTAAGTGGCCATACTCATGACACAAATGACATCTAAAAGGTAAGGTCTCATAGTCGAGCTGTTGGACCCATGAGTGAGATCCAACACACACATCTAGCGAGTCTGACAATGGTTTACTTAAATCAATTTCCACATAGAACCGAGCAAATGTCATTACCTTTTTAAACTGCGTTTGTTGCGAAGAACCCACAGGTTTACCAAGCATTGAAGTTAGTAAATGCAACACATCATCACGCCAACACTCGATCGAGAGCCTCGACAATCGAACCCACACTGGAACACGACTTGGAATTTCCTTGGCCGGATTGAAGCCCGCATGCCACGGCTTGATAAACAAGCTTGGTTGTAAAAGTAAGGACCTCCTTCAAAAACCTTGATCCTATCCGCCATGTAGTCGAACATAACCATAAAATAGTTATTTGCTAAAAGCCTAATCTCCATCTCTCCTTCCGGCAGCCAAGTCCTCTGAGCCTAGGCTTCTAAAAATTGCAATGAGATTTTCAATCCCAAAAATTTGCAATACAGAGAATGATGAGAGTAGTACTCGATATCCTCTGCGAGCATCTCCATCGGGATCACCACATTCGGCCTCTCTTTGCATCTTTCTAGACATCCATTAATCTTTGGGAACCGAAACCCTCTTGACGGTCCCATCTCATTCTTCTCTAGATTTTGAGCAAATAAATTATTGTCATAAAGCCGAGACCCTTGTGGTAAAGGTTTTGAGCCAAAAGCAGAATGAAAATCCATCCTAGGACCTGCTCTCGAGGACTCTCCCTGCGCCATTGAAGGAAAGAAAAAATTCCTTAATGGACAAACAAACCCTTGAGAAACTTGAGAGAAAAAGGCCCCACACAAGGGTTATCACCCCACTACCTCCACCAAAAAGGAATGGCATAAAGAGAAAACCCCCGCAACTCTTCCCGCCTCAACCCACAAAGCCCTAACACCACCCGCACTTCCACTGCCCCTTCCAGCGCCCAGGAACCCCAAAGGCTTAACACAGCCCTTGCCAATCTTGATCGACCCCCAAACCACACCACCCGTAGTTACCTCCAGCGACAAAAGCCTGAGACTACTCCCAGCAACACTCCTGTCGCAGCCTTTGCTGAGCCGACAAAGATTCACCCAGCAGCAGAAAAGTCATAGACCAAGCACAAAGGTAAAAAATGACCAGCAAACCGCGCCCAGACAAACCCCGCACCACGAAGAACACCCCCCACCACGCACCAGCAAGAAAAACCCCTAAACGAGCTAGGGCACAGACGCCCTAGCTCAGCACGCACAGCACAATCGCGCCATCCTCATCTAGATAAACTTTTTCGGCTCTCTAGGAGATTTAGATTTTCCTTTGGATTTTGATTTTCTATCACTAGTCTTTTTTGGTCTTTATCTTGAGAACACCCTCTCAACATCAAAGCATCTTTGTAAAATTATCCATAGATTTTCACTTCATTTCTTGTGACAACAAGGCTACAACTATATCTTCAAGCTTCAACTTAGCAGAGTTACTACTAATTGCCATAACTAAGTTATCTCATGAATTAGGCAAAGAACATAACTTGCTAATGCAGTTGTCTTTCTCCTCCATTTTAACATCTATAATAGCTAATTGGCCTACCACTATATTGAAGGCATCCAGATGCTCCATTATAGAGTCACATCAGTCATTCTCAGGGAGTACAACTTCTTTCTAAGAAAATTTTGTTCACTGGAGACTTTGTTTGAAACAAAGACCCTATTTTGTCCCATAACTTCTGAGCAGTGTCTTCTCCCAAAACATTCAACAATACTAAATAAAAAAGGCAAAGTTGGATTTTTCTTCTAGCCTGTCTATCAAGGTTATCCTAGTCATTTGTTGCGATAGGTGCACGCTTCTGTTTTTATACAATTACCTGTTGATCGCTGTCAACTCAGAGATTATTCATCTTGAGCTTCCATAGCTCAAAGTTATGCCTGTTGAACTTTTTGATCTCCATCCTTGAAGTGCTTGCCAGTGAATTTTCCTCTTAAATACTCAGAACTGAAGAATTTAAGAGAAAAAATTAACCGATAAAACTAGTTTTCTGACTAGACATTGTTTGAATATTTGATTACAGTTCATGTACTCTTTGAGCAGAAACTATTTCAATTAGAAATGCCATTTTTATTCTGTTTTTATAATATTAGTTCGTGTTCCAGGGTGACTTGGAGCCAGACAAAAAGACATTTCCCTCAGGGATCAAAGCACTAGCTGACTATGTCCATGCAAAAGGCCTAAAACTTGGTATATATTCTGATGCAGGGTGAGTTAAATCTATTTTCTTGAATTTTGTTGGCAATAGGTTAAAGGATTTCAGAGCTCTGGTTCAGTTGAGAAATTGCATTACTATTATTTATTCAATGTAATTTGATTATGCCTAGTATAATTCTAGGATATTTACCTGTCAAGTTCGACCAGGCTCACTTGCGCATGAGAATCGAGATGCAAATTTGTTTGCATCTTGGGTAAGTAATTATGAATTTTTCTTCTTCCAAATAAATATTAAGATGAGGATAAAGTTTTTCTGTATATATCTTGTGTGAAATTCTGAGTGACCAAGCTAGTCAGAACAAAAGCTTAAATTATGAAAGGCATCATGGTAGTTTCTTTGTAATTTTCATTCACTTTGTCAGTTACCAAGATAGACTTTCTTTTCATCTGGATGTGTTTCAGGGCATTGACTATTTGAAATACGATAATTGTTACAATCTTGGCATCAAACCAGAGGATCGGTTAGTCCTTTCTTATACATTTGTTCTCAAATATGTAACAGCAGTTACTTCTACAGGGGTACTTACATGATGCTATTCTATGTTTTCATCCTTAACTTTGAATTATTGTGAAATGATTTTAGATACCCACCTATGAGGGAGGCACTAAATGCAACTGGACGTACAGTTTTCTACTCACTTTGTGACTGGTGATGTTTCTGTTATAATTTTACCCCTGCTACCATCTTATGTAGTATTGTTGAGACATTTGTATGTAGCATTTAACTTGTTTGCATCTCAATAGGGGTGTGGATGATCCAGCTTTGTGGGCAAATAATATTGGGAATAGTTGGCGCACAACTGATGACATCAATGATTCGTGGGGAAGGTGAGCTCATTATGGGGCATAAATTACATTTTATGAAATATTTTGATTTGTACCATTTTCTTTGTTTAGTGATTTTATCCTTGATTTCACTTCCTTGATTTCAGTTTAAGTGTGGTCTGTTATTTTTTTTGCTAGTATGACCACAACTGCAGATTTGAATGATAAATGGGCAGCATATGCTGGTCCTGGGGGATGGAATGGTAATGCAAATTCTTTATTTAGTATATATATTATCATGTTTCTGAAGTCTTTTCAAAATTTGATTCTTAATGGCTTTGTTTTGGAAATCTAAAAGTCCATGGAGGTAAAAATGTAGTCATTATGATTTCTGGTCTCCGCAGATCCTGACATGTTGGAGGTTGGGAATGGTGGCATGACATACCAAGAATATCGTGCACATTTTAGTATTTGGGCCTTAATGAAGGTTCAACAGTTAGCCTTATTCCTAAGTTTGTTCTTGTGTTCATGATCTTGTATTGAATCATTATTATTTCCAAATTATTCCTAAGTTTGTTCTTGTGTTCATGATCTTGTATTGAATCATTATTATTTCCAAATTAGGAACAAAATGTTCTTTTGTTTTAATGTGGAGGAACAAAATGTTCTTTTGTTTTAATGTGGATAGGTCAGTAAACTAAGTATAATGCATGGATGTCGGTAAATTGTGAAGTCTGGACTAATATTGGTTGGTAGGTAAAATTGTACTGTCAGAGATTGATGGATAGTGGGCCTAGTCAAATACAAAGGCATGCTGTAATTCTGTTAATAGTTGGCAGATGTTTTCTATGAAAAAATTATGATCATTCATGAGTATAAATTTTCTGAATAATATTTATTAGTTGGCAAAAAGAAGCAAGCATGGTATGTTTCAGTATATCAGACACTTTTGGAAGCAATGGATGCGACATTATTTTTGTAGAATAGTGATTATTGTTGAGTGGTTTTTTATGCTCCCTTATTCATTCAAAATTGTTTCTGAATGTAAAGGTTTTATTTGGAAACATAAAATAAATCAAATTTGTGGTATGTAAAGTTTATATTGAAATATGGAAGAGCAAATAAAATGCTGGAAAAATTAAACCATATCAGCACAACAAGATATCATAGAATAATGTATTGAATTCTTTGGGATAGTACTTCATTACATTCCATTGGCTTATAAAGCCATTGATTTTCCCGTGCAAACTATGTTTATTCCTTAAGGCTACTTGACCGATTAAAGAGAGTAAATGGAAATGTATAACAGCAATAATAATGCATATCAATTACCAGACAATGCACAAACTATATGTATCGTATTCTTCATTCATCGGATAGGCAATAAGTATAGAATATAGAATGTGTGCAGTCTTTGACTACAAATGCAAAGATACAATATATAGCCAGTCGACATTGTTTGAGGACACCAACCCTCAACAACTACTAGGTACAACCACCCAACAGTTGGGGACTTAATTACATATTAACATAATTATTTATTTCTATCTTGTTGACTACATCAAACCCCCAAAAAGAAAGTCGTCTTCTGGACGACAACAATAAAATTGGGAGTTGACAACCTAAAACCCCAATTACAATTACTAAGGAGGGTGAGAGGGCGTCCTTGGATGAATGGGTGATGTAGGGGTGGACATCGATGAGCGTAACTACTACAACTTGTGGACCTCCTCTATGCGCATCCTCAGGTGGTGCTCAACCATTATCTCCTGTTCTCTTGTTGCCTTCACCATCTACGTAGCCTCCATCAACTGGCGTTTTGCTTGGTAAATTTCTTTGTCCTTCCCTACTAGCTTGGCCTCCATGACTGTCACTCTCTGCTCTATCTCCTTCTCTCCATCTCTGCCATCTTGGCCTCCACGACTGTCACTCTCTGCTCTATCTCCTTCTCTCTATCTCTGCCATCTTGGCCTCCAGATTGGCACTTTGGCTCGCTTGGTGGTAAGTTGTTTGTTGAGCTAACTGATCCTAAATTTTTTGTGTATGCTCAGCTAACTCCTCTTGTACCTTCTACACCATTTGCAAAGCCTCATTCTTCTCTTGTATAACACCGTAAGTGGATGTCATTTGATGCTTCAGCCTGTAGAATATGTCCTTGAAGGAAGCTTCTATAGTGAACAAGGCTAAGATCACCGTAGCATCTCTCCCCCCTAGTGAATATCTGGTAGGGTGCCAAGTTGTCATCATTTCCAAATTCTCAACACTTGTCCATCCTCTGGAAGTGAAGTAGTGAGCGAATCTCTCCCTCGTACTTTGTTTGCACAAACACCAATATCCGTTGCACCTCCCTTGCCACCAACAAAGGCTGCCCTATGTCTAGTCGTTTCGATGTCTCCCACTTCCTGCATCTCTGTTATCATCGATTGGAGGTCCTGGATATATCATTGGATTGTACCAAGTGGATCTATCTTGTTGGGCTTGGCTATGTCAATGATCAACCCTTAAAACCCACTTGACTCATCCTCCTCGTCCTCACTTGATGGGTTAGGTGGTAACTCATGTGCAACTGAAGGTGGTTGAGGTATCTAAGGGAACCCCCACTCTCTTGAGTGTGCATGAATTTCGGTGGTTCTTGTGAAGAGCTTGGCTCTGTACCTCCATCACCATGATTGATGGATCCTGTTCAAGTCCCTCGGCCATAACTTCGGAAGGACTCGGCGAGGGGAACGTTGGAACTTGTACTAGTATCTCGAGCATATCTAACTACCGATCTATGTATGTAACATCGGTAGGTACGGGAATATCCCCTGGCAAGGTATCTAGCGATGCAAAAACTATAACTAATGGCACCGGTAGTGCATGACTTCCGGTGGTTCTTGTGAAGAGCTTGGTTCTGTACCTTCCATCACCATGATTGACGAATCCTGTTCGAGTCCCTCGACCATAACTCTGGAAGGACACGGTGAGGGGAATGCTATAACTTGTACTAGTATCTCAAGCATATCTAACCACCGGTCTATGTAACATTGGTAGGTACATGAATATCGCCTAGCAAGGTATCTAGCGATGCAAAAACTATAACTAATGGCATTGGCAGTGCATGACTTCCATTGGTTCTTGTGAAGAGCTTGGCTCTGTACCCTCCATTGCCATGATTGATGGATCCTATTCAAGTTCCTCGGCCATAACTTTGGAAGGACTCGGTGAGGGGAATGCTATAACCTGTACTAGTATCTCGAGCATATCTAACCACCGGTCTATGTAACATTGGTAGGTATGGGAATATCGCCTAGCAAGGTATCTAGCGATGAAAAAACTATAACTAATGGCACTGGTAGTGTAGCTAGCAATCCCGGGAATGTGTTTGGCAATCTTGGCCATGCCATTGGTGGTCCTAATAGTGCGCTTGGTGGTCTTAGTGGTGGGTTTGCCGGTCTTGGCAATCAGCCTGGCGGTCTTGGCAATGTACTTGGTAGTCTTGGCGGTGGGCCTAGCAGTCCTGATAGTGGGCCTGGTTGTCCTGGCATTGGCACTGGTAGTGGTGGTGTTACCACCGGTGATGTTGGTAGTGCAATTGGCGATGCCATTGGTGGTGCTAGTAGTGTACTCGGTAGTATGGGAATTGTTGGTAGAGTGGCTGGTTGTGTGGCACTCCTGTAGCCATCTTGCTCACTAGTATGGCCTCATCTATGTCCATCTGCGGTAGTGATTGAGCATCGACTGCCAGTGATACCTCCTCCTTGGTCGGTGAGGTGGCCAGTGTGGAGGAGGATAACTCTATTGGCACATCCTCTTCTGCACTGTAGCTCAATGCCTCTCTTTGTTTCCTCATCTTAATAGTTGGTTGAGTTGCCTCTTCCCCCCCCATTGCTTGTATGTCCAAAGTGGTCTAGTAGAATGTTGTTGGCAGTGATAGGTCTATTTGTGTTACTAATTGAAACTTCCCCCACTTATCGACAAGAACCTGAGTGTGGATAGTATCCAGTAGAAGGGAAATGGCATGCTATGACATGCAAAAATCCTTATGCTTCTATGCCAAGAATTCTTTGATCCTCTCTGATAATAATCTGGACTAGTTGTATACTTTACCTTTGTTCAACCAGATCATGTAGTCAATCATCCATATTGCCACATTGGAAGCCTTGCTTGCTCTTGTCAATTTGCACTTGATTAAGTCCATTATGCAGTTCCATTCGTGTGGCCAAAAATTTCTTTCTCAAACCCCGATTACTTGCACTCCATATGTCATCCTTCTATTGGGTTAAATTGGGTTGGAAAACTCTCTTGATTGATGCTTCCTTGTGTTCTTGGGTGAATTTCCCTATTGGCTTGCACACATAGTTACTTGTGGCCAGTAAGTTGAACACTCTATGAAAGTTTGTTGGCCAGAAGGAGATAGTTACCAGACACCCTTTGTAGTCAATGATCGATTTGTGAGCATGTTTGCAATAGTTTGTCACCATCGCCTTCAGGAAGGCTTCAAACTCTTAGGAGTTGAAGAATGGGAGTTGCACAACTTTGTTAACTTGTGCATGTCTCAGTGCTACTTTCAAGACATGGTTGTCCTAGTTGTTTTGCCACCAAGTTTTGCACTCACTACTCGTGAGACTGTCCCATTGTAATGTCCCCTTCTCAATCCTAAGATTTTCAGTGGTTGTTAGCCTATTTCTGGAGTCTCGTAGGCTAAATGGAGGAGTTAAGGGGATTCCATAATCCTTGGAGGATTTGTGTTAGCATTTCTAGAAGGGTATACTGATGTTGCTAGTGAGCTTTTGTGGGTTTTTTTTGGGCCTTGGTCAACTATATTGCTATTTTTAGTAAGTTCCAGTGTGATTCAGCTTGAGCTAGTTTTGAGATTTGACTCACTATTTTTAGCAATTTTCTATTTTTAGTGTCATTTTTAGCATTTGGTCCTGAAAACACTATAGTTTAGGGTTTCCAATTTTGGCAGTGGTGAGTTCAGATGTATTTTGGAGCAATATTTATTCGCCATCACTTAAGTCTTCAAAAAGGTAACTTTATGACTTAAGTGAATCTCATTTTGACCCCCTTGTGCTCAACGCCTATGAAAAGGTCAGTTAAGTTGTTTTTAAAAAGAAAAGATTATTATTTATTTCCTAAGGTGGACACTAAGCTTGAGGAGTTATGTGAAAATAAAAGATAAATCAAATGTTTTCTCATGGAGATGGGCATATAATTTCTATATAAACTCACCTTGTGCTCTCATTTGGGATATGTTGATTGAAGATAACAAATTGTTGTAGAATTGGGGATTGAATCCTTCAAGGGCTTTGAAGATAAAAACCTTCAAAGTGGCTCTAGTTTCAGAGTTGAAAGACTCCTTAGCTAGGCATTGGAGTGGCTTCATTGTAGGAGTTTCCATTGGAGTTATTGGTGAAGATTTCTAGTTTCCTTTCAGTTATGGATTGTTTTAATGTTTTCTAGCTATATATTTTGGTGTGCACTTGAGTTGTTTAGGGTTGCAGGATTTTCGGAGTGAATTTTCTTGGTTCCATACTTGCTGGCTGTACCATTTCATGTCTAGGTCATATCACCTTATTGAAGTTACAGATTGAAGTATTGGTATTTGGCTTCTGGGTATTGGTTCATTCTCTCCCTCATCATTGGGCGATTAGGTCTGCAAGTTTGCAGATTTTTTGCTGCTGTTTTGGAATTTTAGGAGCACATCGCCCCTTTCCAAGGTCGTACCATTGCTGGTTGGGGAACGTGTGGGTTTCAGAAGTGAATCACTTCATGGTTGCAGCCCTTTGGTGACTCTTTGATGGTGCCTAGGCTCTACTAGGCTGTTGCTGGTTGCTATATGGTTTTCTGTGATGATTTGGGAGGCATCCAAGGGGGTTGTGCCAGTGTCATGCTTGCTGGTTTCGTGCACCAAACTGCTGCAACAGCATATTGGACCTGCAAACAATCTCATTCTGTCATTTTATGGAGTGTATTTGCTAATATGTTGCAGGGTTGACCTATTTGCTTAGTGGTTTTGATGTGGGATTGCTTATTTCATGTTCTAGCTATACTTTTCAGCTACATAGCGGATTTTATAATTGTTAGTATCATTTTGTATTGAGCTCACATTGTAACACTGAATTGGTAGTACCAATCAGTGATTTTAGCTCCTATTTGGTTTTGATACTAACCCCACTGAATAAGTGGCACCTTTGTTTCCCACTAAATAAGTGGTGTGATTTTCATATTCCTCTGAAGAAGGGGCTCCTAGTACTTACCCCATTGCATAAGTGGTCTCTATTTGCACTCACCGTAGAAAAGCAAAAGAGTTCGTTATTTTCAGTTGTACCCATTACACAAGTAGTGTCTTTCAGTACTACTCACCCCATTGAACAAGTGGTTTCTTTCCAACATTGCAATGTACACCTTGCCACCGTATGCTCTCTCCTTGCCCACTTCGGGATCTAGGTGATCAAAAAATGGAAGGTAGTTGATTTATAGTTGATTATCTTTGCTTATTTTGCTAATGCTAACAAGTTGAAAATTTTAAAAAATTGGGGTGGATATTACAATGGTATCAGAGCTGGTCATCTTGCCAGTCTGTGCCTGACACTTTCTTGCAGTTGCTAAAACCTATTTATTAGTGATAGGGAAATTAGATATTACAACCGTGAGCAAAAGAGACAGTTATATTGGATTCCTCAAACTCTAGTTGAGGAGATGTAAAATACCACCCTTACTTCACAACTTGCACCCGTTAATGTTAGCCCAAAATGCAATGATAGACAAATTGGAAGCAACATTTCACTTTCTGATCACTTAGATCCTAGAGTGAGTAAGGTGAGAGCATACAGTGAAAGGGGATCTTTGCAAATACTGAAAGTGATAAAGCTAATTGAAAGAATACCTTACACTTTCTGATCACCTAGATCCCAGTGTGGGCAAGGTGAGAGTGTATGGTGGTTGGCTTACAATTATGAGCTTGGTTAAATTACCGCTTCTTCAGTGGGGTGAGTAGTAATAGCAATGCTGAAAGTAAACAAGTAAAGCTATTGGCGGAAAGCCAACCGATAGGGAAAGTAAAGCACTCGGTGGCAAGGCCAGACGCTTCAACTTTTTAGTGGGCTACAAGATATGAAATAAAGGAAAAATCGACCACTTATTCAGTGGGAATGAAGTACAATAAGCAAAGGCTAAACCACTTTTCAGTGGGAGCAACCACTTATGCAGTGGAGTAAGTATTCAAAATAACTGAAAGTAAAGAGCTGAATGGTACTACCATAACAGCATTACAATATGATGTCCAGTACCATATAGCATGAGATGAACATGACAATATGATTGCCCAATGAATTAAATATCAACCCCTGCAACATAACAACGATTAGGCATCATAAAACATGAATGAACAAGGTTATATAAGATCTGATATACTGTAGCAGCAGTCTGATACGAAAGGACAGCGAACTGGAAACCTCAATCAGCCCTCAAGAAATCATCATATCTCCCTCAAATCAAAGAAAAGTAAATCTACATCAACAATAAAGATTTAGATGAGTGAACAACATATGATTTCATGAAGGAAATAATTAGACTACATTCAAAGTTGCAATTAAATATATTTTGCCAATACAAAGCTCAACTCAACAACCTTCCTTTTATTTTCTTTAAGAAATTACAAACATGCAATCATAGTTACAATGCCTTTGACTGGACGATAGCTTCTATAACATAAACTGGACTTCCACGACTTTAATTTCATGAAAATAAAATAACTTCATTGACAACTTTTGTAACATAGGCTCAACATCCACTATCCTTACAAATTATGTGTTCAAGGTGCTTATCTATATAGAAGCTCTTGAAAGACAGCTTTAAAGGGAAAATAATATTAAGATAATCCCAAAAAATAATTGCTTCAACACAGCCCTTTCCCTATTTGTGGAAAGAGGAAATAAAACTCTTTCAAAGCAAACTAATTCTAAAACAATTGATAAAATAAAATCCTAGTAACAAGCTCAAATCCATCTCATCTAGAAAAATAACAATTTTTGTCACTTAGGTTAGTTTCAAAAATCTAAAATAAGTTTGACTTGTAAATCTGATTGGATCCTCTAAATTTGGCTAACTTTCCTTGAAGCCAATGAAAATTGTAAAAAAATCAGAACTTGATGAACACTCCTATGCCAAACTTGGCACCATGATGAAGTTTTATCAACCTTGACCATAACAACACATCATTCCTAAGGTTCTGAACAAAAATTATAGTACAAACATCCTTTGTCATTGGGAATCTTCTAACACAATTGGATGTTGAACCTACTGATTGCTTTGATGTGATGAAACCTTTAACGGCCATACTTTTGGAACTCATAAAAAATGGTCATGAAAGTTGGCCTTAAATACACTATTTGAGGAGACTAAAACCTTTGACATGGAAGATCAAGCTTGATTGTATATAGGTAAAAATGAAGGAAAAAGATCCTTGCTTTAGTTGTGACTGTCATTGCCCGATTCACACTCTTTCACCTTTAACGGCCATACTTTTGGAACTCATAAAAAATGGTCATGAAAGTTGGCCTTAATTACACTATTTGAGGAGACTAAAACCTTTGACATGGAAGATCAAGCTTGACTGTATATAGGTAACAATGAAGGAAAAAGATCCTTGCTTTAGTTGTGACTGTCATTGCCCGATTCATACTCTTTCATGAGCATTGCTGCATGCTTTTGAGTCTTTACTTTGTCCTTTAAAACTAACTTTGAAAGATCCCTCTTTCCTAGGTGTTGAACATAAATGCACTTGTTGCTTGATGTATTGTTTTGTGGCCTTGATTTTAAGTGGAAAAGCCATTGAATTTGTGCATCATATTTGACTATTTTTTCCTTTCAATAGGTTGGTAGGATTCACTTAAATATTTGCAAGGTTTGTAACTTGCTAGGCGAAGTTTTGTGTCACTAATGCCGCTCAAAACTGTGCTTTCTATAACTTAAAATCCCCTCTCTTATAGTTGTGTTCTGCTTAAAGACTTGTTACTTCATTAGGTGGAATTATTAAACAATTGCCATCAACATGTGTACCATCTTTAGGTCTATTTTTTTCCACACTCTACTAAGGCTTCTACCACTTTATTAGCATGGTTTCATGGAGCTCTACAACCTAGTTTGTGTGCCAAACGTCATAGATCACTTATTTTCTCACTTTGAACATGCCAAAGTGTTTATGAATTTCATTTTGGCATTGCCCTCTCACAATGACACTTAGACTTTATGATTACTTCCTCCATCCACTTGGGTGCGAACTTCATTTGGCATTGCCAAGCCAAAAGTGTGCTTCATTCACACTTAGAACTCTTTTTGTAATGTTCTTGGCAAGAATGTTAAGAGGGTTTCACCAAATTCTAAAATCAACACAATCCCAAGTTCTTTCTGATCACCAAGATCTTGAGATGGGCAAGGTGAGAGTATACAAAAATTGGGATGTGGTCAATAAGTAATTAATTTCAAACTTATTGATGGCAAGTTGTCCAGTTTACAATCAAAGATAAATATGTAGATATGATCAATACTACTAACATATTACAATCAGATTGAATCAATGCCAAATGGGTAGATTACTATAGGACTGATCAATGCCAAATTGGAAGATAACAAGTGGATTCTAGGTAATGCCAACTTGGGGGGTAGTGATATAAAAATTCAAAAGTGGATCCAATGGAAAATTGTTTAGGTTCTTCTTACATATTAAATGCAATTATTATTTGGCGGTAATACCTTCCAGATTAAACAAATAAACATGAGACTGAATTTGTATGTAATATCTCAGATTTTTAACAGCAGTAAACTTCACAGGAACACACCAAATACACCAAATATATCAACCAAGAGTATGATAGAATATTAGCACCCGGACGATGCAATCAGTTGTAGAAGAATTTAGCAACATAATTCCATTTGTTGTAGCTGAAATAAATGATGAAAAATCTTTGAATGCAACAGCAACAATCTTCTTCAATATATTTGAACCAGCAAATATGAAACACTAAGCTGGAGCTGCACATTCAAAACAGTACAAAGACCTTAAACAATTAGTATGGAACTCTACCAATCTGTATGGAACCCTACCAATCTTTATGGACTCCTTCTAGAAGGATGCAACTTCATCTCACAAATGAACAACAGCTGCAAATACAATTATAGGAGGCAGAATTGCTTAGAAACTATTGTTGCGATTCCCAAAATTCACCAATCACCCTGTTGTGACCTTTTTCACACATCGCCCCATTGCAAACGGGGACCCTCGCTGGTTTGCTCTTAGGGTTTAGCGTTGAGTAGCAATTTCATAGTCTCTGATGTCTGGGAATTTCATGTCAAGGTCTGGAGTCATCATCCGAGCCAAGTTGGGAGTTTGAGCCCGAAACTGAACGTAAACGTCATGGGAGTGCTTAGAAGGCCCTGCAGACGAGGATTGCCTGTGCTTTCGCTCAATTCTGACACTTCCTATTTTTTAGGGATTCTGCTTTTTTGCTTTTTTGCTTTTTTCGTTTTTGGCATTTCTAGCCCAATCTGGAATTTACTATTTTTAGAAAGTTGCTTTTTTGCTTTTTTTCTATTTTTAGTAAGTTTCTATTTTTAGAAAGTGCTAGGTGTCACTGGCATTTGAGTCAAAAGTTTCTATTTTTGGAACTAAAAAGCGAGCAAAAATCAAGCAAAGATCGAAAAATCATGAGAAAAGCAGAGAAAAAGCGCATGCAAGGTGAAAAAAGGCGCATGCAAGATGAGAAAAGCAGAGAAAAGGTGCATGCAAAGTCAAAAAATCAACTGGACAAAATCGTGCCTTCATGAGAAAATCACTGAAAAATCAAGTAAAAAGCAAGTAGATCATGGTGAAATTCGCCTAATTCTGGAAGAGGTACGCCCTTGAGAAAATCCAGTTGAAACTTGAAAAATCCAGTTGGAAAATCCATTGATTAAAGGGAAAATCCAAGTAAAATTCATCCATTTGGGAAAATTCGCATTCCTCAAGAAAATCCAGTTGGACAAAGTGAAAATCGACTAAGGCATAAAAAATTATTGAACTGGACTTTAGGAAATTGAGTCAAAGTGCAATTCCAGTTGGGAAGTGAAAAATCCAGTTGGAAGTCGAATTTTCTCAAGGAGGAATCGAAATTTTTCTAAGGCAAAGTCACTTTGAGAAGTCAAAATTCCAGTTGAAAAGTCAAGAAGTCCAGTTGAAGGTCGAATTTTGCTAAAGGCAGAAAAGATGAAAGAAAACTTAAGTTTTATTTTAAAACTTAATTATCAAGCCAAAAGGGACGCCTTGTTTGAAAAGTCAAAGATCAGGATAAGATTGCTTTTTCGTTTTAAAGCAAAATACAACCAATGAGAAGAAGAAGTCGACCTAAATCAATTTGGGAAGGTTTTTATTATAAAAGATAACTTGTGAGCTCATTTTTCATTATTTGCAAAAGTCGAACTTTCTTCACAGGCAAAGCTCTCCCAAGAAAAGACGTCTTTTTCAGCTGCAAGTGGATTTTTCTTGAGTTCCAGAACATTGAATTGGATTTTTTCTCTTCCTTTCCGGATTTTCTTCAAACAACTGCAGGTTATCTTTGGCGATTTTGAGAAGGGAATTGGATTTTTCATTAAAGATTGGAGAAAATTTCAGTATAAACCTTTAAAAATCCAAAAGATTATTTGAAATTCCATGAATGTTTTTTGAAAATAATGAAGGCGGATCAATTTCACTTAAGAATTTATTCTTTATGTAGCCTTTAATCAAGTTCTGGATTTTTAATTATTTTTTAACTTCCCTCCAGCCAAGAAATCGCCTTTTTGCAAATTTATTTAAAAATTCTCTAACATCGAGTTTCTTACAGGCGCAATGTCTTCTCCAAAGAACGTGGGAGGTGGAGTCAGGAAAGCTCAAGTCAAGGAAGTCCTGAAGGAATTTTATCCGGAATCCCAATTATCCTCGAAGTGGAAGAAAGTGACAGATACAAACTTTGAGCAGTTTAATGCGATTAAGCACAAGAGAAGGATGTTTGGCACAGAAAACGAAATGCCTACACCTATCGCCTCAAATATTGTTAAGTCTGGAATTCATCAAGCAGCAGGATTTCCGCCTGCAGTTCAGTGCAGTGAGTTAATGGTTGAGTGCGCCAGAAGGTACAATCCTCAAACAAGATCAATTAAAACGCCCAATGGAATCACCTTGGCCTATTTCACAGAGGATTTAGTCAGGGAAGTATTTGGTATTCCCCATCGCCGGAAAATGTTGAACAGGACTCAGCAAGAATCACAGGCCATGTTCGATCAAGCCAAGGAATCCTATATGGACATCATCAATTCCAACTGGATTAAAGAACCCAAAAGACATCGCTCCAAGTTGCCAAAGAGACTAATTTGTGCAGATTTTAAGATAGAATACAGTGATATGATTCATATGCTGAACAGAGTTATGGGAACTTCTCAAGGAGCCTTCTTTGAAGTATGGATGTTTTCATACGTGGAGGAAATCGTATTGGGAATGGAGGCTATAAATTGGGCTAAGTTAATAAGTGATAACATCGATTTCCAGTTGAGAAACCTTGAAAAAACTAAAACCTTCTACATGAGTTCTTATGTGGTTTACATTTTGGCACGGTTCACTAAGTACAGAGGACTGATTTGTAAAGGCGAAGTGGGACTTCGGAAAGATCAACTCAAATCATATGATTGTTACCCGCAGCTCCAGCTACATTACAGGGACAATTTCAAGATAACAAATGACGCCTTCCTTATGTATATCACGCGAGTTCTTCGAGGAACAGTGCAGAGGAGGCTATCTAAAGAAGCTATGGTAATGCTTGACAAGTTCGGGTCTTGGTTTATCCAGTTTCCGACATTTACTTATATAAGAATTCATGGATTCTCGGATGCTCCGTACAGGCTTCCTCGATACCCAACAGACAAAATTGTTATGCTTGAAGTTGCAAGGCAACTAGCATGTGTAGACTCCCTTCAGGCGAAGAAGAAGAAACAAGGAGTGGATTTTCCGGTTGCAATTGGAAAAATGCTAGAAGTCTATCCTTCATTACAATCAGCCAAAACAGCAGGGGTAGAGTTGCAATTTTACAAATTCGGCACCTATAATCCAAGGTCCGATTATGATCCTTACCTGAGAATGCACGGGAAGAAATCCCTTCATGTTATGCAGATCGAAGATTACTGGTCTAACCTGATGGATGAGTATGGAGTCAGGAAGAAGATTTGGTCCAGAATTCCAGTTGAGCTTATAAAAAGATGTGACTTGTTCCCTATACCTGAACAAGTGAAGGACAACGGGGACTACATTCATCCTCAATTTGAACAAGAAAAAGATAAGCCTATTTTATTGCCTAATTGGACACAACCTGAGTTGACCGATTTAAACACATTGATGAAGGACATTTTTGCTTACTCAAGGGAATGGGTCGATGGTCAGATCAGCAAGTTGAGGAAGGAAGGAATTTCTCTTACTTACGCCACATTAAGCAATAAGGATAGTCAGGGTGAAGCAATTGGCGAAAGTCTTGATGAACTTTCGTATTCCAGCAAGAGGAAAGTAGTAAGTGGAAACCTTCACATAGAGGAAAGGGAATTAGCTAATGAGGAATTGGAAAGTAAGAAGCAGAAGGTGACTGAAAATCCCTCATCTTCAAGGACTTTGTCAGTTGGAGTAATTGAAAAGATATCCGTTGTTGATATCGAACCAAGCTATGAGCAAGAAATTCAGTTTCAAGAGTTAGAACAGGTGGATTCTCTCCAAAATCAAGCCTCCACGGAGTGTTTAGAAGGAGATGATACTTTGATGATTGAAGGTGCAGGAGATACTGAGATCCTTGAGGACAATGAAGTACTAGGAGATGAGGTAATTTCTGCTCTTAAAGGAATTAATGATGATGTTCAGTTAGAAGATGGGATGGAATTATCCACAATCCCAGATTGGTTAACTGAAAGTTTGATGAAGAAGTCCATACCACTGGATGAAGTTCAACCAGTTGAGAAAATACAAGACTTCCTAGAGAGGATTGGTAAGGCTAAAATGCCAAAGAGGCCTAAAAAGTATTCTCAGATCACCAGGAATGATACAGGATCCAGGATCTTACAGGTGGCAGTCCCGAAGATTGATAAGTCAAGAGATCAGATTACTCCTATGGATTACGAAGTTACAACGTTAGACATTGGGCCAACTACAATAGATCAGGATTTCCATGAGTTGGCAGACACTTCTAAAGCCATCAAGGAGAAGTTCGATAAAACGGAAGAGAAGAAAGAAAGGTTGGAGTTAGAAAATCTAAGGCTGATTGAGTTTATTCAGCAGCTAACAGCCCCTTTGCGCCAAGAAAATGCAGCCTTTATTCCACCAGCATCTCTTACTCCGGAATCTGTTGATGTTCTTGAGGCTATGAGGATCACGAGTCAAGCTACCAAGAATTGGGTGAGCAATATTTCAAAACAGATGGAGCAATTCTTGGAGAAGTGCGCCCAAACTTATGACAGATCTGCATTGCTGATAACTGAAGTAAGTCAAGTTGAAGACCATTGGGAAGATTTCCAGTACACACAGGACAAAGTGATACCTCGTTTGAGGGTTCTAAAAGAAGTTTCCATGCATATATTGATCCAGGAAGGTGTTGTCGAAGAAGGAGCCTCGTATGATTTCAGCAGGTGGTATTATTCCTTATTGGCCAAAAAGAAGACATATGATGGAATAAAGGAAGAATGTGCTGCTATACGGAGCACGATTGAGAAAATTCAGTTCAAAATCCTCACTTCTCTTGAAGGATTAACAGGACAAGAACATCATGATACGAATGGCTTAGACTTAGAAGGATTGAAGAAAAGTGTGATGAGCATTTACTTCAAGGAAGTGCAGGTTATTACAGAGAATCAGCTTGATGATATGTCTTCCCTTTTGACCTTCATGGAGAACTTTCAGAAGCAGGAGGCTAGATGGGAAGGAACTTTCACTCAGTGCCTGGAGACCTTGGACGTGATTGGAATGCAACTGGATTCTGTGCCGAATATCTCAATGGAGGAACTTGATTCTGTGTTAGCCAAATTTCTTGCATTTGCAGCTAGGGAGCGATCCAAAGGGAATTGCATTCTGGATTCCCACTTGCTCGAATGAAGTGCAAGGTGTCACCATTTTCCATGCTCCAAATGGCGTGTTCTGCTTGTGCCATGTGTCTTTGAGTTTGTTATGCTTTTAGGGTTAGGGTTTATCAAATTTGATCTTGGCCGTTGATTTCAAATTTAATCTTGGCCATTGCTTTGTAATTGGGGTGCCTATATAAACCCCATTCATTTCATTTATTCAGGGAGAGACTGATGAGATTGTTGCAATATTGCTGTTTAAATAATAAGTGGATTCAGAGTTGAGCATTTGTTATTTCTATGAGCCCGCATGGTTTCATTGATTTCTTCAAAATAGAGTAAATTTGTTTTCAAGTATTTTAGATGAATGAAAGATTGATAGTGTTGGAAATAGTGGAATTAGTTCATACCTTTTTCAATTGGATGATTTCCAATTTGATGTGTAAGGTTAGTCTAAACATTAAAATTGCTTAATTTGAGTTCTATTATCTATATGCATTGGTCGAATTGATGGTGATATAGTGTAATAGGATATCTTTCGTAAACCCTTGAAGATTGCACCGTCTTTGTCTAGTTGTAGTGCCGTGCTTGGCGAAGCAAAGATTGGTTTAAATTCCATTATCCAGCATTTGTCTCCGAAGTTCATAGGATTAGTTCTGCATAAATCTAGTTCCTTTACCCTCATCCCCTTTTTTATTTTATTTTAAACTGAAAATCCAAAACATAAGAGCATTCAACGTTACATCAATCCAAATCCCTACTTTGAGTAACTTACTATCCAAGGGTCCCTTTGTGAAACCAGCATATCACATCACCTATTGAGCTTGTCCATCCCCCAAACCGGAACATTGGAATTACCGTATGACCTTTCTAGCAATCTTAGCATAAGAGGTAATTTTTCAAGAGAGGATAGAGCTGCCTTTGGGCATTCTTTTATTTTAAAGTGTTGGGTGTGTCACAAAACACGCATCAACACACCCCTCATAAAGGTGTACTGCCAGCAAACTAAAGTTGTACAACTCACAAGGTCATTAAACCCAACAATACAATCAAATGGCTGGTTTAAAACTAGTAAAATCCTCTTGATGCATCAAAATATTAATAGAAAATATTTTTCTAATAAATAATCTATCATAACTTCAAATTTGAAACCACATTGAATACTTTCACAAACTCAAACAAATCAACAAAACAATACCAATCACCAAATAGTAAAATACCTATGAAAAGGGATACATTTAGCACTTTGGTGATCTTTGGATAAAATCACTCAAATGGCTGGGAGGGTTTTCCTCCTCAAGCAAAGAAGAACTCATGTTCATTCTTTGGAAGAAAAAAATAATAAATGAGCAAGAAGACCTTTTTTGTGTCTAATCTTCCTTATATAACTTTTCGAGGGAATATCATATAATTTTATATATTTTTTTAGTACTTACCCTCAAATTTATAAAATTATAAAAATGTCCTTTTAACAATCACTTTTAGTATCTTTGTCCTAGTGGCAAATTTTAACCACATTTATAATAACCTTCAAAAATAATTAAATACAAGTTACATTTTTATAATATAATATAATGTTAGTTTTCGGCAACTTAAATTTAATTATTTAATTATTTCCCTTTTAACCACCCCATTAGCCTATAGGAAAAAATAAGCAAATAGGCTAAGGGTTTCCATTAATCTTATGCTTGAGAAGGGGATAATGACACTTTTTCTATGTTGGGGGTGAAGAATCATAAACACATTTACACTTTTGATTGTCTTTGGGTGGAACTTTGGAGTGACATCGCCAATGGAAAGTTGCGCTTAAACTTTGGCTATTCTTCCTTTATTTTTTGGTGCACTTTTAGAAGTTGTCCAACACCTTTGGGTGTTAGGTGGTGTTTACTCATGGAATGAACTCCAATGTACGCAATGAGTAAACGAGAATAATTGACAGAACATAACAACGTATGTGATGTCCCCACTCTAGTCAATCACTTGATGCAGTGTGTTAGCCCTTTTCTTGGACCCTTGTGGGCTAACTGGATTGGTTAGAGGGTCAGTGGTACCTTCTGGAGAGTTCAGTCGATTTCATTTTCTGAGATCGTGGATAGGCTCATTGCAGGCCTTGGCAGTACAGGAGTTTCTTTGCTTCTGATGGCACTGAATTATGTTGAGAATTGAGGGAGATAGGCTTACTTAAGTGATTTAAGTTAATTTTTAACTTAAAGTCTTTTTATAAAGTCAAATTGACTTTTATAATTCTTATTTCACTTAAATTAAGTCTAAAGTGAATATTTTAATGTTATATCTTTTATTCACTTAAAGGAGGCGCCAAAAATCAAAAAGAAGACTATGGAAAATGACTTAAGTTTATTTCCATAAATGTAAATGAGCTAAAGCCCTAAAATGTACGGCTTTCTTAGGTTTTCACCTCCTTTGCTTTATAAGGGATTTGGGCAATGAGAAACTCATCTTTTTGAATATTTCAACTTTGTCTTGGAGGTTTTTTCCCTTGCTTTCAGCCTGTGATCAGGTTTGCAGCAAATCCACCATTGGAGAACGAAATCTCTTCAGTGTGAGCACTTGTGAAGTTGTGAGAGATTAGCTGAATTAGTGCAGATTGAGAGAGCTTCATTTCAGAAGTTCTGTAGTGCTTCAACAGATTTTTTGTAGTGTTCTTCATAAAAAACAGAGGGTTTATTGGTTGCTGTTCTTCTTTCACCATGGCAAACTTCATGGCTGTTTGGGCGCACCTTCAGAGATGGTTTTTGGTGCTTTTTGTTTGAAAGGGCGTGGCACTTGCAAGGAAGGTTTTTTGGCTTTTTGGAGAAACGTCTTCTTTTTGAGGAT